>UCOH01009312.1:0-22737 GCA_900474275.1 Synergus japonicus | reverse complement strand
ATAATCAATAACCATTCTCAATTTATTACCTTTTTTAGGTATAATCCAAAGTGGTGAATTAAAAGGAGATTGTGAGTGTCTGATAATTCCTTTTTGTAATAATTTATTTGTTTCTTGGAGAGAAAATTCGCGATGTTTTTCAGGTAACTTGTGAGATCGTAGGTTGATTATTTTCCCAGAATTCAATATGGTTTCGTGTTCCGCAAGACTTGTACAAGGGAGTGGATCTTTCTCTAATGTATAAACTTCTTGATACTTTAGGATAATCTTTTTTATAACATCCTTAATGTCTGATTCTATGTGTTCGATTTTGGAAAGCTTAATTAGTTCTTCTATCCTTTGCTGGTATTCCTGTGTGTAATCGCCCCCTTTTTGTAAAGTATTCACGTCTCGTGAATTTATTGTGTTTATGGTTTCAAATTGAATTGTTGTGGGTATTGCCAATGGTTTTTTCGAATAGTTAAAGATTGGTAAAATAATTTGTCCGATTTTTATTTTGTACAAACCATCTATTATATTTTCGTTGTTCGATATCCATATATCTTTATCTTGTTCTGCTATTTCAATTCCACAAATCTGTGTGGTGTTTTTACATATGAATTTTCCGTTATCGTGAAGAGATAGTTTTTTGTTTTCACTTATCAAATAATTTGGTGTTATAGCGTATCTTGAGTATTTTTTGAAAAATTGAATACCGATGATACCATTTTCTGGCAGTGGGAAATCGTCTGGTATTATGTGGAATAATTGTTTTTTGTTAAAAAATGTTAAAGACACTGCTTCTCTGGATTGGTGTTTGTCACCACCTATAACAAAACTCTTTAAGAATTTAAAAGGTTTATCTTGAGATGTGAGAGTGTTTTGTTTTAACAAATTTATGGCAGCACCACTGTCTACCAATAGTCAGCATAAGTTTCCTCCCCGTTTTCCGTGGATGGACTGAAGTCTTCCGCACACGGCTGATATTCTGCTGATTCCTCGTAATTCAGTTGTTCGTGTATCTCCTCTTGTATCATTTCCGAACATTCTGGTTGTTCTTCTGTTGCCTTCTCCGTTTCTTGTATGTTCCTGATAGGTGGTCGCTTTTGAAACTGTCCCAATGGACAATTTTGAAGTTTTATATTCTGACATTGTGTGGAAATGTGACCGACTTTGCCACACTTAAAACATTTCATACTAGAACGATCAGCAAGAGATAAGTTGTGATTCACAGGCTTTTGTGCTGAGGTATCTGCTTGGGATCGAATGATCTGTCGACGTGGCGTAAACTGAGACGTTGATCGAGATACTGGAACGTGAGAATGGTCAGATTGTGACTCTCTAATCCACATCTCTGTCTCCATTACCATATTTTTCGCTTCTGCGAGAGTTGACTGGTGTGTTGACCTTGTATGCTGTAATTAAGCTCATTAGTTATTTGTCTGAATCTAAGTGTAACATTTTGTACGGTTTCTGTTGCTCCTTGTTTACAACTTACTCATTTCGATTTTAAAGCTAATGTTGATCCAAATTGCTTCAAATTTTGTCGGAGAGCGTTGAATAGATCGTCATAGGAATCTATAAGAATAAAGTGTATGGCTTTTTCTGCTAAACCCTTGATTTTCTGTGCCATAATAAAGTTTAACAAGATATTTAGTTGAGAGCAGTGTAGTTTAGCTCTATTGACATTAGTATAGTGATGGTGTCAATGATATCTTTCGCTTTTAAAGTTTCTTCCTCGGTTGTTCTCTGGTTGTTCGTGCTTTCCCTTTCTGTTCCTTCCAATAATGGTTGATTTCGTCGTCTTCTTCTTCGACTAGAAGCACTTCATCTGATGCAGTATCGGAGCTGTCCGTCAACACTTCACCAGATAATCCTAATTTTTTTGCTAAACTGGAAATTTCTGCTATTCTATTATCATTTTCCTGTTTTAAGGTACTTTGACCGATGGAGATAGCCTTTACTTTGACTAATAGTTGCACAAGCAGTTCGTTCGTTGACAGTGATTCAGAAAACTGAGGAAGAGTTGGAGATTGAGAGCGAGACATATTTGCGGTGGTAAATGGGAAAAGTATTTCGTCCTAAGGATCGTCTGAACTGTCTGTTTCGTCGGTGGCGTATTCGCGCGGAATTCGGTAAGATTCAGCCACTGTAGGATCTTTTCCTATATGATTTTTGAATGTGTGCTTATTTCTAGGAATGTCGGATTATAGATTCTAAACGCGTTACAGTTTTTTTGTGTAATTTTGGACTTTTGTCCTTTAACACTTCAGAATGCAGTATATCGTTCTACTACAATTTAATGATTCTGAAAGTAGTGCTATTTTGTTTATTGACGAGTGGCAGTGCTCTGGAATACTAGGAGTATACCAACGATCTTAAAATCTATCTTTGACTCACTGTTATCGCTTGTTTCTTCGATATCCAGTTTAGTTTCCGTGGACCAATGATGCTGGTTATCCAAACCTTGATCGGCTGATAGTGTACTATGGCAGCTGCTACAGGTCTTCGTTTCTGGGCGAGGTTTGGCAGGGCGCTGGCTCGGCATCTTGTCCTTTCTGATACGCAGATGCGTCTTCCACCTGATTGTGGGCTACCTTCAAAGTTTAGTGTATACGGATTGTCCGTAGATCAATCCGGAGTTCTTCTTATCCGAAAAAAGAAAGTCCCTAATTTTTTTTTTTGCTTTTTATTAAAACATGTGCCGGTTTTGACTTGAAGTTTCCCATGTAAATTGCATGGGAAAAATCACTTTTTGGAGTTTTTGGAATGATTTTTCAGGGTTTAGGAATAAGTGACGGGAGATTATAGAAACTTACAGAGAACTATCCACTAAAGAATTTCATGTATCACACATATGGGTTTTGCACCCCTAACATACTCCCAGGGGGCCTTTAAAACAACCCTTAAAAGCTGAAATTACTATTTTTCATGAAATTGACGTTCTGAGCACTTTATCCTCGTTGTTTTTCTTAATAATTATTATTAGTATTAATCTATTGAAATATTTATTAACATTGTTTAATAAATCTTTAATTATTTAAATAAATATCATTTGTTTAATGTTTGTTTTTTTTAAATTCCGACTTTTATCATAAAAATGTTCACTATTGGTCTAATGGTACATTAATAAAACATTAGTTATTTAATTTTAAAATATTTAAACAAATAACATTTGGTTAAACATTTTTTTTTAAATTCGTTTTTTATTATAAAAATGTATACAATTGGACTATAATGGTATATTAATGAACATTGTTTATTAAATTTCAATTATTTAAACAAATATCATTTGTTTAAAAAATTTTTTTTCAAGAAAATTTTTTTTATTAAAAAAATTACTGTGTACATACTGAAATGTTGATTAACATATATTAATTAATGAATAATTGTTTAAATAAATTCCAATAAATAAATTTATAAATTTATCTACAAGTAATTCTTTATTTGTAACTAATAATAATCATGGAACATTTATTATTAAACTAACCATAAGTTTTTTTAATATGTACATTTAATTTGCTGAAACGATCCTAATGGGTTTAAACAATTTCTTCCCAAGTAATACATACTTGTGTTATAAATATATTATATAATAACATTTTTGCATTCTGTAATCTTTTCTTTTATTATCTACATTTTTGCAACTACAGCTTGGTGTATTACTATATGTCGCGAGATAATGTAGTTTTACTGCAATCGGGGAAGTTTTTGTTATACTCTTTAACTACATGTAGTAGAAATTGTTTCTGTTTTTCATCTCTAGTTATTATACTATTAATATGAGAAATCAATTTTACAGCTCGCTCTGCAACGTCGTTGACTACTCTGTGCTTGATCACATGGCAATGGAGCAACCATCACCGATGGTGCGACGAAAGCATCCGGCAAACTAGTCGAAGAAACCTCCCACGAGCCTGCCTTCAAAACAGCATGCCCCATAGCTGGCAGCCGATTTCATCTAACATTCTTGGCTCGTATTTGAGCTGGCAAGACCCTCTTGGACCTAGTAAGCTTCAACTCCGGCGGCGGGAGGCTCCTGATGCCATTCAGCAACTCCTTCACCTCACGGCTCATCTGCGACGAAACCCCTTCGTCGGATCCGTGGAAAACAGCGGTCGAGGCCATTATCGACGAACCGCTCTCCACTCTAAGATCACTGCGGGCATCCGCTGCCACATTCCCCGCTCCAGGATCCGGCGAGAGACTGGAGCCTTTCAAGACAACTCCAAGCTTGAAGTCAACGGTTCCGACATCCTGCAGAACAAAGTCAGCAGACGACAAAGAAGAAACGCATTCGATGACTCGCTCTGAAAACATTCATTGTCAAAAACGCAAAGATCGACGAGGTATTTTTAAATCGGATATGCTGTACTTTCCCATAAGTTTACCAAACTTGTCCACCAATTCCACCTTAACTGGTCCACACACTTTATGAACAAAAGCCGAACCCACGTACTTGTGAGCCAACTTAGAAGAATACGCTTCAGACTTGTTGCTCAACTTTTTACTAGGGTAATAAACTTCAGTTCTAACTCTGACCTGTACTGACTCGACTCTATCTGAATTGACTCTGGCCAGAAGTTTGTCGGCACTTTTCTTCATTTGGTTTTCGACGAAATCATCAATCTTTTCAGAGAATGTGGAACGGTGTTATAAGTTAACTGGATTTTAGACAAGTTCGCGTCCCACTCCCTATGATTTTTATTAATAAACGCGGTTATCATCGGCTTAATAGTACTATTTACACGGCGTTGAGACGCCGGGATGTTTCAACGGAGTCTTGATGTGTTTAACGCCTCTTGCTTACAAGAGAGCTTTCACGTCCTTATTTATATATTCTGTACCGTTATCCGTTATGATAGACCTAGGTATTCCCCATCGATCGAAAACAGTTTCGAGCGCATTTATTACCGATTTCCCGGTCCTACGACGCACAGGGAATAATTCGACGTATTTTGTGTACAAGTCGTGAACTACAATTAGATCCGAATTACCTCGAGTAGATCGTGTTTGCGAGACGACAGTATTGACAGACAATTGGGCCCATGGCGATAATAAGGGCCTCGTAGTCAATTGTCCCTACAAATGTTTCTGATTATATTTCACCTTCATGCAGATCTCGCAGTTCTCGACGAAAGACTTGACATCCTGAGTCATTCCCGGCCAATAATAGTTTTGACGATCCTATCCAGCGTCTTATTTCGACCCAGATGTCTGGCTTCTGGGACATCATGATTTTCACTGAGAATGTTTCTTACCTCGCTCGGCTTGACCACCTTCTTCCAAGGATGCTCGTCGTCAATTAGAGCTTTCTCATAATCAGGCCGATAGTAAAATAATTCGTTACTCGATCTTCCATTCGGAAAATCTCGCCGGGTTACTCTTGACAAGATCAAGCTTAGTCTGATACCAATTCTGGTTGCAGATCGTATTCAACTGAACTCTGCTCTGTACGGTCTCCTCAATGACTTCTTCCCATCCGTCAGGATCCACGTCGACATTAAACATTCTAGAGAGTGCATCCAGAGCCTCATTGGTGGTTCCTCTCCGATGTTCAACATTAATCTCGTGCTGGTAAAGATAAATTGCCCATCTCACAAGACGATCTATAGGATTTTTCAATCCATGGAGCCACTGCAACGCCGCATGATCGGTGACAGCCTTCAAAGGCATACCTTCCAAATAACATCTTAGTTTCTCAACAGACCAAACCACTGCGAGACACTCCTTTTCCGTGGTGGTATAATGCCACTCAGCACCTCTCAACGGCTCAAAACCTCCATCAGGTTCTCAGCTCCCGTTTCTCTATCCAACTAAACCAAAACCGTGCCCAGTCCAAAGTCTCTGGCGTCTGTGTACAAGACGAAGAGTTGTCCCGGGATTGGAACATACAGTCAAGGAGCATTTATTAATGCCTGTTTTACTTCGTCGAAAGACTTCTACTCAACCTCAGTCCGTTTCCAAGGTGTTTTCGGACTAGTCAATTTATTTAATGGACCTTGAATCTTGGCTATATTCTTCAAATGCCTATGGTACCAGTTGACCAATCCGTTGAACTGTCTCAGCTGAGTCCGATCCTTCGGTACCGGAAAATCAATAATCGGCCGTATCTTCTCTGGACTCGGTCTCACGCCGAACTCGTCGACGATATAGCCGAGATACTTGACATCCCTACAAACAAAGCTGCTCTTCTCTTGAATGATTATCAATCTCACCTCACTAAACACTTCAACAATCAGAGACAGTGCTCCTTAAGATCGTGACTCACTATTATCCAGTCGTCAAGATTCGTAAAAACCTGCTCATTCCATTTGTTAGGCAATCCTCGCTCAATCAGATCCTCAAACGTCTCTTTAAGACATACATGAGTCGTTGAAACGTCGCAGGCGCCCCGGTCAAACCGAAGGGCATTCTCTTCCATTCGAATAATCCCCTTTCCTTGGCTGCGAATGCTGTATATTTTTGACAGTTCCCATCCACTGGGATTTGATGAAAGCCCTCGCTCAAGTCGAGCGTCGATATTATTTTTGCCTGATGCAACTGCGACCAGTGTGTCCAGATCTTATACGGGGAGCCACCTACATGACTCAAGCGCTCATCCGTGTAGTTCGCCCTCTTCTCCCACTCAAGATATCCCCCAAGAGAGTCGCACTGCTGACTGTAGCAGCCGGATGTCTATTGCCTCGAAATTTTCGAATTAGATACGAATGAAATTTTAAGTGCTTTTCAAAGATTTGCGGTTTCACAAGATTTCATAGGATTTTGACATTTATGGAAACAATTTTTTTCTCTGTATTCAATGAGGTATATTATGAACGTTTATTTTCAGAAATTGTAAAGGATTTCGCGTGATTATATGCGACTTTAAGAAACAGAGAAAAAAAAATCTAGAATCAAGCCTAAAAGACTAGAGTTTGTGCTGCAATTTAAGTCAGTTTTTGGCCTCAAAAACTAAATTTAAGGCAAAAAACTGACTTCAATTGTAAAACAAACTACAAGACTTTTAAGCTTGATTCAAAACTTTTTTCTCTGTATTCAATGAGATATTAACTAATATTAAGCACATTTATTTTCAGAAATTTTAAAAGATTTCGTAAATTCGCGAAATTTAAAGGAATTTCATAGGATTTTAGTAATGTTAAGGGTTATACAGATAAGCACTTTATGTTTTCAGATTTATTTAATATGTGTAGTATCTAATCATTAATATAGGAAACAATAAATTTTTTTTTGTTGATTTACAAAAAAATTGTATATATTGTTCATAAAATTGTTTACAGGTTGTAAATAAAAGTTTATTTATGAAATGCAAAAATGTTTTTATGAATTTTTAGAGATTTTTGCGAATTTTAAATTGGTTTTCAGGATATTTATCATTTCAATGGTTTTTGTGGATTTTGAAGACATTTGAAGAGGTTTTTGAGAGTTTTAAGAAATCTTAACTATTTTTAACCAATTTTGAAGGTTTTCATGAAATTTTAAGTGAGGATTTGAAAAGTTTTCTGATTGTTTTAAGAGAATTTAAGAGATTTTAAATCTTATGAAGTTTCTAGGAATTTTAAGAGATTTCAAAGGGTTTCATAGATAATTTTCTAAATATTTCATGGAATTTTAAAGAATTTTGTGAAACTTTATGAGATTTCTAATAATTTTAAGGGATTTTCTGATTTTTAGAAGATTTAATAGAATTTTAAAGATTTCATTGAATATAATGAGATTTCTACTATAATTTTATGAGTTTTTAAAGGACGTCAAGGGATTTTAAATGTTATCGTATAATTTAAGGAATTTCAATCAGGTTCTAATAATTTAAAGTTTTTACGAATCAGTGAAATTCGCTGATGAATCAGCGGAATTGCTCTCATAGTGGACGTGATATTCACTGATTCATCAGCGAATTTTACTGATTTGGTATGGTTTTTGCTGGTACAGATTTAGAGAGAGAGCTATCTACATATACAATTTTTTTGTACAAAAACAAAATAAAATAATTTATTGTCTCCTATAATAATGATTAGATACTACATATATTAAATAAATCTGATAACATAAAGTGCCTATCTCTACAACCCTAAACATTACTGAAAATCTTATGACTTCCTATGAAATTCTTTTAAATTTCGTGAATTTACTTAAAATTTTTGAAAATAAATGTGCTTAATATTAGTTAATATCTCATTGAATGCAGAGAAAAAAAAGTCTTGAATCAAGCCTAAAAGTCTTGTAGTTTGTTTTACAATTTAAGTCAGTTTTTTGCCTTAAATTTAGTTTTAAGGCCAAAAACTGACTTAAATTGTAGCACAAACTATAGACTTTTAGGCTTGATTCTAGACTTTTTTCTGTATCTTAAAGTTGCATATAATGACGCGAAATCCTTTACAATTTCTGAAAATAAATGTTCTTAATATATCTCATTGTGTTATATTATAAGCTTTGATCAGTTGAGCTCGAGAGTTCAGCGTAAGCGGTACGCTTTTTGGGAGTTTTTTGCACTCGATTCCTTTGGACATTTTACAGAGGTGGCTGTTCCACCTTTGTACACTATTGTTTATTCGCGTCAGCATTGAGTGTGTTTTCTCTATATGAATTAATTTGTGCTTCCTGATCGAGTGTTGAGAACATTACTGTAAGTGTTTTCTTAATTATAATTTTCCTTGTAAAGGGCTTTTTCCTTCATCCACTGAATGGAGGTTTTTTATGCGAGGTAAATAAATCTATCTATTTTTTTTTTTCAGCAACAAGGTGTTCTTTTCCTATCTAACCCACCTCTCTCCTCTGATATGCCATAAATCGGCTAACATTTGGTCCTTGGAGCCGGATTAGAGAGAGATTGTGGTGTCCTTTAAAGATTCTAACTTTGGTATAATTGTGCCTTTTTTGTCTTTTCGTATGATCGATTATGGATCATTAGGATTATTATTCCCCTCCCCCTTTTTTTAATTTTTCTCTTTGCTTTGACAGTTCCAGTCTCTTTTTCTAAACTATAAAGTAGCAATATTCTGAAGTATCATGGCACCTACAGCCTTGAGAGGGTTAATTGCTCTTCAAAACTCTCGGACAGATGAAATTAGGCGAATACGTGTGCGATTGGAAAAAGATGCTCCTGAAAGCCTTACTCGCAGCATTGTAGAGACAAGACTCACATCTATTGAAAAAATATGGGAAGAAGTTCGCGCTACTCATGCCGTTATTATTGTGAGGGAAAATTCTGCTACAGACCCTTATACAGTTGATATTCTCCGGTCGTTACGAAGATTGGGAAAATTTCTTTGATCTACTTTCCTCCCTTGTTCACGATAACCCACAACTAAGCAACGTCACGAAGTTGCAATATTTAAAGTTGTGTCTTACGGGTTCCGCAGCTGATCTAGTCAAAGATGTGGCTACGACCCACGCGAATTATTCGTCAACCTGACTGTAAATAATCTCTTAACTACCTTGACGGATGTACCATATTTAAAAAAGGAATCTGCTGAAGATTTGCGTACTTTCAGCGATGAAACTTAGCGTATTGTGCGTGCGTTGACAAATCTAGAAATGCCTGTAAAGCATTGGGGAATATGGTTGGTGTATGTATTAGTAAGCCGTCTAGATCCTGAATCTCGTAAGTTGTGGGAGGCTGACCTTAGTGTTAAAGATCGTCAGGCTGTCTCTAAAGCTGCCGCATTCTCAACAGAGATTGATAAATTGAAGCGATTTCCCAGTTTTGACGATTTCGTAGAGTTTCTCGAACAGCGTTCTCATGCACTTGGTATGATTGCGGCTGACACTAAAGACATTAAGAGGATTGTCCCTACTCAATCAAATTTTCGAGCAAATTCAAAACGAGTGTTGCATGCAAATGCATCACCCAGTACCGCACGAATTGGAAAATCAGCCTTTCGTAAATGCCCGCTCTGTAATGGAGGACATTATATCGGCACTTATTCGATTTACCTTGCGAAGTCTCCCTATGAACGTTGCAATGAAGTGCGTCGCCTACGTTTGTGCTTTAACTGCTTAGGTTCTCATAGATTTCAAAATTGTCAATCCAATCGTAGATGTACAAGTTGTAGAGATAAACATCATTCATCAATCCATTCTGTTCCTTCGAAGCAAGCGACTTCTCACTCGAATCCTGATAAGAAGTCAGATACATCTCAAAATGCAAATGATACCGTACACCTCTCTAGCGCATCTTCAAACACAGCAAGTCTTTCGACTTCAAGTCACTCTGTACTTCTTGCTACAGCTCAAGTCATGATTCTGGGTCCTAGAGGAACTCAGGTGCGTGCCCGCGCTATGCTCGATCAGGGCTCTGAAGTTTCTTTTGTTACAGAACCCATAGCGCAACTACTCGAACTTCCTAAACGTCGAGCAAAAATTGCGCTTACTGGCATTAGAGCTTCAAAGGCTGGCACTGTACGTACCATTCCTCAAGTGTCTTTACGATCACTTTATGACACTTCATTCCATATAGAGACTCAAGCTCTAGTTCTGCCTCATCTTACATCACAGCTTCCTTCTAGAAAACCCATGGATTTTGATCTCTGCCTATTCAAAGACATCAATTTAGCAGACCCTCACTTGTTGGAACCAGATTCTATTGATCTTATCTTAAGGGCTGATGTGTCTATAGTCAAATTTTGCGATCAGGATTACGCCAATTTCCATCATATCAATTAATTGCACAAGACACGGTATTAGGTTGGATCGTGTCGGGCTTGTTAAATTCGGACATGTTAAGGCGGGCGGTACCCATCCCTTCAATTCCACGTATAGTTATGCTTTTCAGCTCTGATAATGATTTACAAGAAACGCTTCAACGTTTTTGGGCTGTGGAAGAAGTAGTTCCACCTTTGAAGAAAATGAAACCAGAGGATGAAGCTTGTGAACAGCTTTTCTCAGATAAATATTTTCGAACATCCGAAGATCGGTATACTATTCGCCTCCCTTTTAACTAGCAACCCCCATTCTCTTCTTTAGAAACTCGGCGGATTGCTTTAAATTCCCTCTCGAATACCCACCGTCGATTTTCGAAAGATCCTAAACTTGCAGAAGCTTATCGAGATTTTATGAAAGTTTATGAGGAATTGGGACACATGGAGTGAATTCCAGAATCTCAAGTAAACAATCCACGAGCGTGGTACATTCCGCATAACCCTATAGTTTTATCCACACCCACTCAGTGGAAATTTCGAGTGGTTTTCGATGCGTCCCGACGAACTTCTGAACAGCATTGCCTAAACGAATGTCTCATGACAGGTCCTGCTCTTCAAAGCGACATATCCCTAATACTTTTAAACTGGCGAAAGTATCGATATGTATTTACTGCTGATATCGTCAAAATGTTTCGGCAAATCAGGATCCACCCTGATTCTGATCTGCGTCTTGTAGATTATCGTCTGACAACGGTTAATTACGGGACTGCTTGTGCCCCATATCTGGCCATTCGTACTCTCGCTCAATTAGTATTAGATGAATTTCATCGATTCCCTCTTGGTGCAAATTGCATCCGACATAACACCTATGTAGATGACATCTTTGCTTGAGCAGACGATCTTGAGCGTGCGATAAAAAAGCGAAATGAATTATGCAAACTTCTACTCTCGGCCGGAATCGAGCTGGATATATGAGCGGCTAACTAATCTAAGTTGCTACCATGCCGTGATCGGTTAAGTGAAGCTAATCAGCACAGAGTTTCGACCGAATCAGTTAAAACTCTAAGTGTGCGTTGGTATCCAGCTACAGACAACTTCGGAGTTAGTGTTACCGAACTTAAATCCACAATCGTGAATCCCACCAAACGATCTATTCTGTCGAGCATTTCTCAATTATTTAATCCTCTTGGTTGGCTTGCTCCTAACACAGTCACTGCGAAAATCTTGATACAAGATCTTTGGATCTTATAGTGTGACTGGGATTCGCCTCTGCCTGAAGAAATTGTTGAACGCTGGAATAATTACCGCAATTCAATTGCCACTATTTCAACTCTTTCCTTCAGCCGCTGGTTAGGAAGCTCGCCAGGTTCTGGGGGTCAAATTCATGAATTCGCCGAAGCCTCTTCACGTGCATACGCCGCGTCTGTATATCTCAGACTTCCAAGTGGTAAAGGTCAGTAAAGTATCTCATTCTTAGTAGCATAAACTAAAGTGAGTCCTGTAAAAACCATGAGCATCCCGAACCTCGAGTTAAGTGCTGCCGCTCTTCTGGTAAAATTAGTCTGCAATATAAAGAACCTGTCTTACCTCAAGATTTTACTCGTTTACGCCTGGTCTGATAGTCAAATCGTCCTTGCCTGGTTACGAAAGCATCCGTGTCACTGGAAAATATTCGTTGCAAATCGCGTATCTTTCATTCAAACCGAGCTGCCCTCGGCTGAATGGAAATACATACAGAGCAAGGAAAACCCAGCTCATCTGGCAACTCGTGGATCTTACGCAATCCTGTACTTGGTGGTATGGTCTCAAATGGCTCACTCTTTCTGCAGACGAATGGCCAAAACAGCGAGACTTTCGGCAAACATTCCATACACTAGTCCAATCAAGTGAGCCTGAAATACTATCGCAATTTTCAAATCTAAGTCGGCTGATCCGAGTTGTGGCGTATTGTTGTCGTCCTCTCTTAAGATTACGCAAACGTAAGAATGGAGAGTTTGACACTGCTTTCTTTCTCACAACATCAGAGCTTTTGGACGCTCGTCTCGTGGTCATTCGTTTGGCTCAAAACCAACACTTACATTCCGAAATTGCATTACTGAAAACGAAAGGATCTCTACCTAAGAGGAACCCTTATAGAAAATTAAATCCATTTGTGGGAAAGGAAGACGGTGTATTACGTGTTGGAGGTCGCTTGTCGTACGCTAGTCTGTCTCGCGAAATCAAGCACCCTCAAATTTTACCTTACTTTTCAGCTCTCAGTCGTCTTTTCGTTCACCATGTACATTTCTCCTCTCTGCATGGTGGACCCACCTTAACTCTAAGCTTACTACTACAATATGCGTGGATATTAGGTTAATCACGTTTAGTTAAGTCTGAAATTAAAAACTGTGTAATTTGCCAACGGGCAAAACCCCGCTTAGCGTCTCAATTAATGGGCGATCTTCCTAAAGATCGAGTCACACACCTTCTCGACCTTTCAATATTACTGGCCTAGATTACGCTGAACCGAACAATGTGCGTTCGACAAAGGGCCGGGAGCACCGCTCATACAAGGGATACATCGCTCTTTTTGAATGCTTTATCACTTATGCACTTCATCTGCGGACAAACGCGGGCGAAATGTTTAGAGAAATATTCTTAATGCTAATTTTACAAATGTTTGTTAAATAATTTAATTTGTTTGAGTTTTACCGGTGCAAGGTTTATTGCTCCTATTGTTCGAGCAGGTAGCTGTAAGCCTTGTGTTTATAAATATATAGACTCGAGAGTTTATAAATATGAGAGTTCAGCGTGAGCGTTACGCTTTTCGGGAGATTTTTGCAGTCGATTCCTTTGAACATTTTATAGAGGTGGCTGTTCCACCTTTGTATACTATTGTTTATTCGCGTCAGCATTGAGTGTGTTTTCTCTATATGGATTAATTTGTGCTTCCTGAACGAGTGTTGAGAGCATTATTGTAAGTGTTTTCTTAATTATAATTTTCCTTGTAAAGGGCTTTTTCCTCTATCCGCTGAATGGAGGTTTTTTATGCCAGGTAAATAAATCTATCTATTTTTTTTCTCAGCAACAAGGTGTTCTTTTCCTATCTAACCCACCTCTTTCCTCTGATATATCATAAATCGGCTAACACATTGAATACAGAGAAAAAATTTTTTTCCATAAATGTCAAAATCCTATAAAATCTTTTGAAACCGCAAATCTCTCAAAAGCATTTAAAATTTCATCCATTTCTAATTCGAAAAATTCGAGGCAATAGATATCCGACTGCTATCATCATCAGTCATCAGTGAGACTCTCTTGGAGGATAGCTTGAGTGGGGAGAGGAGGGCGAACTACACGGACGAGCTACACGATTTCGCTTCGACGATAAGGTTTCTGTCGAAAGGGGGGTCGAATTTTGCAACTCAATCACATGCTTTATTAAAGCCATCTCGCCTGTAGAATCCCTGGCGAACTTTTCAAACTCCGCATCCAAGAAATCTCTCAATCTACGAGCTTCGTCGTCGCTCAATACACACAGCTCGTAAGTATTTGTTAAACGATGAGATATTGGGTAACAATATTTGCTACCACTCAAAATCAAATTGTGTGAGAACGGGTCCACCAACACCTTGAAACCAAGCCAGAAATCCATTCCCAAGATGACATCCCCCGATAACCTCGGCATGACGCTGAACCACTGTGGGCCATATACGTCCGCCACGTCGATCACGAATCCTACTCCTCGGAGTCCCTTGACAACCGACTCATCTCCCAGTCAAACTCCCGACCGAGTCGTTAAATTAGCCGTCAATTCCTGAATCTAGAATCTCTTGACTCTCTCGTAAGCAGAGTTACTTAGAAACGATCTTCCGCTTCCACTGTCATCTATGCCACGCATCTTTTCTCCAGAGATCTTAATCTCGACTGGCAATCTTATCGAGTTCTTAGGCTCGCGCAATCCGCCTCCAGCCGTGGGGAAGACCACTCGAAACCCAATCCTTTAAGAAATCCGAGCTCTCGGTCGTGTGATCCGGTACGGCCTCCTCCTCCCCGAAACTCTTATTCGAGAAAGAAAATGAGACTACAGAGTCCTCTGTCATTCTTTGCTTCTTATTTAGAATGGTCTTCACGTCACAATCCGTATCCTCTCAGTCACTGGACCGTTCGTCCAGCACCTGCAACCTCCTTGGGTCAAAATCCCCGAACCTCTGCTCAGCAAGGTCTCCACCGCAATCATCGTCTAGATCCTTTGTCTGATCGATATTTATTATTCCTTGTGATCCAACATTTTGCCCGCATGGAGTGTCCTGCTTCTCCTCATCAACGTCCTTGATTTCAGTAGACTGAGGCACACCTACTGACGGCTCTTGGCGTTTCCCTGACGCTTTGGGCAATCTGTATTATAATACAGGTTGCCCAAAGCATTATAATACATTATAATATTATAATATATTGCGGTTCGAACGTGCAGTGCCGTAACGTATGTCCCAGTTTTCCACAATTAAAGCAGAAAAACTTTGATCGATCAAGAGGTGGCCTTGGCTCCCTCGCCCTCGGTTGACCCCGAAATCGATCCAAATGTCAATCGAGCCTCTGACGGGTCATCGACTTAGAATTCTGATCTCCGAACTTCTTGTTAGAGTTCGCTACTTGACTTGGTTGCAAAGCGTTAAAATCTGCAGCCCGTTCGTCCTCAGAATATTCGTCGCCTGCTTCCATATCATCCCGAATTAAACAATCGTCGAATTCCTCGACCGCATCGAACTGCTCGTGGGCGCAATTCAAGTTTGCTCTACCGAATCTCTCGAAATTCGGTAGAGCCGAATTCTCTCGGCATTAAGGTTCCGTTCGACTTGAGCGAATCAAATTCACCGGAAACAAGACAAGACAAGACAAGACAAAAAAAAAAGAAAAAGACAAAATTAAAGAAAGATAAAAGAAATTTTTCAAAATTAGAAATAAAATCAAAACTTCCTTAATATTCAATAAAATTTACATAAGCTTTTAATTTTTATTAGTTGAGAAGTTATTGTCGAAAAATTAATTTTTTAATTCTAAATTTAGATAACAATTTTTAAATTCAATATTTTGAAAATTCGTTGGGCATGTTTTAAGATATAGGTGGATCCAATATACCTTAGAAATTTATTACACTAATTTATTAATTAGTTTAGTAACTTTAGTAACTTTTTGCTTCCTCATAAAGGAAGCTTTGTAATCGTTACATTTTCCAATATTTTTAAAATGGTTTAATTAAACTTTCCTCACTTGGTAAATGTCTAATATAACATTCTAACCAATTGTTCTTATGCATGTATGTGTCTGTGTGTGTGTTTGTGTGTGGATGTCGCCGTTTTTTATCGCCCTATTAAATGAAAGACAGTTATAAATAAATTGATGAAATTTGTAAGGTATATTGGATCCACCTATATCTCAAAACGTGCCAAACGAATTTTCAAAACATTGAATTTAAAAATTGTTATGTAAATTTAGAATTAAAAAAAATTGATTTTTCGACAGTAACTTCTCAACTAATAAAAATTAAAAGCTTATGTAAATTTTATTGAATATTAAAGAAGTTTTGATTTTATTTCTAATTTTGAAAAATTTCGTTTTTATCTCTTGTCTTGTCGGAAAGAAAAAGAGTTGTTTTGGTTGAAGACCAGTCGAAGATTTTGGATGCAAAAGGTTAAAAAGAAAAGAAGTGTTTTAGGTTGAAAGTTTGGAGATACTTCGAATAGGATTGGGAGGGAGAAAGGAAAAGAGGAATATTCGCCCGAAAAAGCGACTATTTTAGGACATATGCCGATAGATGGTTATTGATTATTGATTATTGGTCTCGTTGTTTAAAAAAATTATGTATTTATCATTTTTTTTGTCAAAAGTTAATTTAGTTCATGAGAACTGAATTTTGCTGACAAGGAGTAAATTCATTGATTAAGAATGGAACTTTTATGAATTCAGTAGGCAAAAAGTGAACTGAGCCAGAGATGAGATGGAATCAGCTGACGTAATGTGTGAAATCACTGCAGGTATATACTGATTTCATCAATCATATCGTGAACACATTATTAATTTCATTTAACAGGGAAATCATAGGAAGTCGTTTGAAATCAGATGAAATAATTGAATGTGTTCTTAAATCTTACTGTCTTATAACAATATTCAAATTATCTTATGGTCCTCTTAAAATATTTTAAACTAATTTAATAAGGTAAATCAAGGTACCTGCCTGATTATGTAAAATATTCTGCGAAAAGATGTAATATCCAATATTGCAATCAAGTATCTATACTGGAATCTATTTCCTCCATTATGCAAACTAATTTATATTTTTTCCTCAATTTCCAATCAAACTTGGCTCTTTTTACATTATTCGTTTAGCCAAAACTTCCTGTTCCAGTTTCGCGTGAGAGCATTAGAGTAAGCTGCAGTTCTGATAAATTTGACATTTCAGGCCCATAACGAGTTTAAAATATTTAATTTCGTAACCAGTATAATAGGCATAACCAGTTTTGAAATGTCGCAGGCGTATTGACTATTGCACATGCGTTCGAGCGTGAAAAAGATAACGTACATTTCGAAAGTAATAGGCACCTGCTTTGAAATTGCTTTAGGGTTCTGCTTTGATAAGTGCCAACTGTGCACACGGAAAAACTTAATTATGAACGAACATTATATGAACATCGTATATTTTAGACACTGTATACAATATGTACAATATGTTGACTCAATAGACAGTGCAGTAATACACGCTCACTTGATTTTCACTTGAAGAAACTGACATTGAATGAAGGTAATGAAGGTCTTCACAGCATCATATATATTAGTATTCCATCAGTTCAGCAATCATGTACTTGCTTACTTTGCTCTACAGAAGCTAAACGTTACTACATATTAGGCTATATGACGAATGAAAGTGCAAAATCAACCGCCACTTTGAATTATTGGAAAGCCCCGAGTTCAATTGACCTCTTTGGATCAACTAAAACATAAAAAGTCTTATTTAAAAATTTGTTGGACATATGTAAAATCTGATCTCTAGAAATTTGTGTAAAGGATACACAATGGAGGCACAACACCATCTTTCGTTCAAAATTCTTTATTTCCTTGAGCACTTTGAGAAATCTCGTCTTGTGAGAAGAAGATTTTTTATGATAGGAATAGAAATTAATTAACCGTACGAAAAAAATTAGTCGTCGAAACTTTCCTTGACTGTCATTAACTTTACACTGCAAAAAATAATGGTAAATATCCCATACGAAAGTATGACTTTTCTTTCATAAGTCTATTGAGATTTCTGAATTTCTCGCTTGCCACTTGGAAATTTTCTATACACCTGCGTACTGGTAAGGGAAAAACTCCGGGTGTGTGGGAAAAGTCGATGCGCTATTGGTCCGTGCACATCCGGGCATGTGCTTCAATTCTGATGTAAGAGGATTGAGAAGCACGTGAGAAGAGAAACGAACGCCAATGGTCCTGACACGTGCGTATACTGCTAATCACCGTACTTATTTTATGCAAGCAAAATAAAATTTCGTGAAGTGCAAAGTACAGAAAATATTGTTAGGAGTGCATCGCAACGCAGTATTTAAATCATCAAATGGTAAAATCCGTTCTTTGATACGTATTGTAGTTTAATGTTGTACAGTTATACCATGATTACCACATTGAGGAGCCTACTTTTTGTCATTTTGAGTGACTACTGTGAAACTAATGATTTTTTTCGATTGCTGTAATGTTTTTCAGAAGATTAATCCTCCTCAATCTCACAAATGTGGGAAAAATACAAAGAGGAATCTGCATATCGTTAACGCACAAGTTGTAAAATGGATGACCAGGATTAAAATCAAAATTGCTGATACCATTTTTTATATTAAATTGTAATTTATTATAATTGATTTAATAAACGAAGATTGTTATAGTATATTGTAGAGTATTTTATAGAATCTATTCATTGGGATTATTTCCCATATTACAACCACAGCGTTAAGAATTCTATAAAAATTTATACAAATATGGTCCATTGAGTGTATTATGTATTTGACAAATACCAATCAGTGTATGGTATTTTTCCCATACACAAGTATGGAAAATTTTCCATACGATGTATGGCTTAACTTCTCATACATAAGTGGGAAATTTCCCAACATTTTTCTTAGAGTGTAGTGTATGTGAAAAGTTTTCAAATATTTCATAAACTCTTTCTAAAATCTGAAGTACCAGTTGTAAAGAATTCTAAAACAGTTTTCTAAATTGTCATTGACTCCCAACATCTCGACCAAATCAAGAAAAGTTTCCACAATTGTTTTAGAATTCTTCATGAAAAGTACTTCAGATTTTGAAAACAGTTTATGATACATTTAAAAACTTTTGATGTATTCTAACGTAAATGACACTCATGGAAAGTTTTGACGACGAATTTCTTCCGTTCCAAATCATTATTAACTGTAATAGAGTACCAGATTGACAATCTTAAGACCTGGCTGTGAAGTTGTATCAACTTTTGTGTTCATTCAATGAGTTATTTGCTTCCTCATAGAGGAAGCATTAATTAATTAATCAATGTACTAATAAAGGTAATTTAATTCCTGTCGAAATAAACATTTTTCATTTCCTTTACATCAGCTTTAAAATGTGATAATTTGAAAAGTTACAATGAAAAAGTCAGTTTAAAAAAATTTTTAATAACCAAAACCGCTTTCGTTTTCCTTACATCAGCTTTAAATTTAATCATTTGAGAACTTTATAATCGAAAAATTAATTTTAGCTATTAGCCATTTTTTAATGAAATATAGTAATCATACATGTCAATTAATTCGTCTTCTCACAAGGAATCTTCATTTTCCTTACATCAGTTTTAAATTTTGATTAATTCAGAACTTATAGTCGCAGAACTCTTGACTTCACAATTAATTTATAATAAATTTTTTCATAAATGCTTTCCTATTTCAATGTAAAATTAAGTTCTGAATTTAAAGTATTCTTTATAATTTCAAATATTTAATGTTTCAATAAAAAAATTATTCTATCAATGCTGCTCGATAACAATAATTCTGTGTTAGAACATCGATTATTGTTATCAATAATAAAATAGACCTCAATTTTTTTACTAATTTCATTAACTTATTAAGTTAAACAATTTTTTTAAAAACATTTTTCATGCTTTTCCTAAAATGTTTGCAAATAACACCTTAAATCACATGAAATTTCTACTTACCCTCCGTAATCATATTAGAATGCTATACTTAGTCATTGCATAATATATTCGTTGAAAAGTGTAACGAATGATATGTAAATAGATCGCGGCATTTTTCTCTACATTCAACGACTTTCACCAATATTCCTATAGCATGTGCAGACTGACCTGCCCGCGAGAAATCCTAGCAACTCCGTCTACATCAGATTAAAAAACAAAAGAAAAAAATGAGGATACAAGATAACCTAGACAACTCAATAGTCGACAAGAAAAAGATATTGATTGTAACGCATTGTTTTTATGGGCTTACCTAGGTTTAATATATAAATATAAATGCAGTTATTACACAGGAGTCACAAAATATAAAACAGTTAATGAATTATTTATTCTTGTTCCGAAACTCCTTATTTAACAATACCAAATAGAAAAAAATAAAAAATTAATATCTATCAGTAATTAGCTATATAAGATGAAAGTCTTATCTCATTTTTTTTTAAAAGTGATAATGATCGTTCTTCTTCGTGACCCTTTATATATGGCTCATTCCAAATAAAAGGTAACTTGCATATCCCCCTGCCAAAAAACATATTTTTACTATTTTTTTTTTGCAACTTTTGTGATTATTATATTAAAATGAAATATTATCTACTAATATTCAAACTTATGAATGTTGATAATCAATTTAGAACTGAATAGCAGAGCTAAAAGCATGCAAAATGTCCACTACTCTCCTTGTCACCAAGGCACTTACGATATGTTATCTTGTAATCTATATTCAATTTTCCTTCAGATATACTATACAAAATAAATTTTTTATTAAAATATAAGCCTAGTAATTTGATATTCATTCATTACTTCTAGCAGATTATGACTATATCTACCAAAAAAAAATTAGCAAAAACGTGTCTCTCGTTTTCAATTTTTTAATTTTGCCAAAAGGCGCTCATTTTTGCCTTCGCGTAATATTTTGTGTGAGTGGCAAACCTGTTTGCCAAAGTAAACAGCTGTTCTCAAGTAAACGAAACCACTAGATCGTTTTAATTGTGGAAACTTCAGTTTTATGGGAAGGCAGAAAAAAATTCGAAGGATTATTCTGCAATTGGTGTCGCCACTACTGTCCCGCTGGGAAAACTGTAAGAATTTTTTTTTAATTATATCATAAACGTACGATTATTTATTGTTTTCAATTAACTTACGAATGCGATTAGCCGCGATGTTTTAAATCTATCCTTTTTGTAAGAAGAAGCAAGCAAGTGCAAAATGTCCACTACTGTCCCCGAAAATACATTTATACTCTTTCATCGTATTCTACGTGCAGTTAGATTAAATTTGAATCTGAATTTGTTTATAGACTAACCAAAATGAAAAGTTAAATGCTCTGAAAAGAAAGTTAGAAGTGAATCGGCAAGTTGCTCAGGAAAATCGATAAGTTATTAAAACAATTTAAATATTTTATAAAAATAATAAATGATAATTTTAAACTTATTACGTACTATGATATTGTATTAAGAATAAATAACTTTTACATTGCATATAAAAATTATGCATTGTTACGAAATGTCCACTAGTGTTCCCACTTCCATCGAGATCCTGTTTACACGTTTTCTCCTTAAACAAGTGAGAGATATGTAATTAGCCATTAGTACTTTAATTTTTAGTCAGTAAATGATCTTTCTATTATAATATTTATGTTAAACTTTTAGAATATCTTTAAAATATTCTTTTCAAACAAAAATGAGAAGAAAAATTCATTTTTCCTGCGTTTTGGTTGATGTTTTGGACTAAATTGTAAATAAAACTTGATTTTGAACATATATTTATACTTATTTGATATCTGATACAAAAAATGACAGAATTTACAATGTTTTTAATAAAATAAGTTATTTTTATGCCGAGGCAGAAAATTTTTAGAATTTATTAATTTCTGACACAAAACGGTTCATCCTTGAAAATAACTGCCTCCAACCGCGTAACCACTATGATTTTCGTACATTTAACACCTCTGTGACGTTGCGTTTTTACCGTTCTTTATTGGACACCTAAGCAACGTTTGTACTTTCGGAAACTTCTATTATTTTTGCCCTACCGGACGCTTCAGTCGAGCCACGGTCAGCTTTAAGGGCAAGAAATAATTTAATCATTGGTTCTTTTAACAAAAATAAAGAAAACTATATTCTTCCTATAAATTATAATTCTAATTAAAAGCTAAATGAATGATTTGAACTGAATGATAGCAAATGAGGATGATGATTTAGTATAAAAGTGTGAGCTGTGTGTGTGCGTGAGAGAGAACGAGCGGGTGTCTGTGCGTAAGTGTGTGTGAAACGGACCTAGTTTGTCTTCACTACCTGTAATTTAGAGCGAACGAATATTGTAGTAACGTCATGACGTAAGTCACGTATCACCGGCGGTTGAGACGGATATTATCTCCTGAGTCCTTCTCTCTCAGATAAACGGTATTACGGAACGGTGCGGAGAGAGAGAAAGACGAGGGAGATTTCTTTAATTTACTTTTATTTATTTATGTTCGACTTTTAAAACCCCAGGTGTGGTGTCAGACAGGAACGACTCTAGGTTGGATTGACTCCTTAGAATCAATACAACCCTTATCTCCAAGGTTGGCCATGGGGGTGCCCGCTAGTCAAACTTGGAGTGAGTTTTTAGGACGGTATTTTCAACGGAGAGACGGGATTGAATCAGGGGTAGGCCAGGTTTTTGGGCTGACGTACCCTCTTTATCTGATAGCTGGCCATGGGGGTGCCCGCTGGTCAGGTATCAGATGATTCCTTTTGGGATGGGAATGTTCGGATGGTAATATTCCCCAGGTTCTGGAAATCTTCGTCAGGTTTGATCCAGGATAGGTCGGTGTGAGCCGAAGAATCCTTTAACTGAGCGTACGGCTGTAGGGGTGCCTGCCAGTCGTACTCCTAGTGG
>UCOH01009311.1:0-174179 GCA_900474275.1 Synergus japonicus | reverse complement strand
TATATATATATATATATATATATATATAAGGATACCATTTTACTTACCAATATTCTCGTCTGCGTTGGTCCCAATAATTCTTTGAGACCAAATTCCGCAAAGAATGAAAAAATACAAATATAGTTTTCCTGTCATTTTGAACTAAAATTATAAATTAATATTTTTTTAATTACTGTCCTGAATACAAAGAAAAAGTAGAAACTTTAAATAAAATATGATTTTTACAATGTATCTTTATTTGCCAATATAACTCTCGCTTCTTAGAATTCTTATCAGAAATAAATGGTTTTGCAAAATAAATTTCAGAAATAGACAATTTATTACTTTTTTACTTGCACTTAGATATAGGAAACTTTATAGTGGTGATAAAATCCAGCAGGGCCGGCGGAAAATATTGAAAAATTGATGTTTTCAACAGTAACTTTTGAAATTATCACATTTCAAACTTGATTTAATGAAAATTAAAATATATTGCTTTGAAGAGAATTAGAAGAATATTAATGGGTTTGATCAATTACTTAATGCTTCCTCTATGTTCCACATATATAATATTATGTATAAGGATATCATTTTCTTACTGACATTCTCGTCTGGGAAGGTCCCAATAATTCCATGAGACCAAATTCCACAAAGAATTAAAATATAAAAAAATAGTTTTCTTGGGATTTTAGAACTGAGACGATAAATTAATATTTCATTAATTACTGTGGTGAATACGAAGAAAACGTGGAAACTTTTTATAATGTATCTTTATTTGCGAAACAATTTGAGGTACAACGAAATTTGTCGCTTCTTGGAGGCCTAGTTGTAGTACAAAACACAAGGCTTCGAAGACAATAACATTAAACATGTAACATGTCTTCATGTGTAATATATGAAAGCTTTTTGCAACTTAATCGTATTATTTATAGAAACATATAATGAAAGAAAACAAATTATTATGTTTATTGCAGACACTAATGGTTGTATACAAAATATCACTCATTAATGTACATAGGTGTTGTATTGATTATTGTTATGGAATTGCAATTCATAAACTTAAATATTAGCCCTGATCCACTCTCTATAAACGCTATGTTGCAACAGTATAAAAACATCAGGATATGCAGTATCAAAGGGTGAATTAATTGGTCCTCTCCGAATGAAAATCCCAACTAATGCATTATCAATAACCAAAGGAGCACCAGCATCTGTATGGCCAGTGCGTCTTAGCGAATGAAATGTGCAAATATCCTTGTCCGTAATTGGATAATAATTTTGATATATATTTACACAAGTACGATGAGTCACTATGGGTACTTGGATTGATCTAAGATGCTGCGGGTAATTCGTTCCGCTTCTGAAATTAAGACGAAGCGACTATTTTAGTAGTTACATTGAAACATGTTAGACCAAATATGAAACAAATATGTAAAATTTCAATTTTTAAATATTTAATACATTATTGGTGACTTACTCAGCGCCTAATTGCCTTTTGAATCCCCAACCGGTGACAATACCAAGCATACCTGGTAGTAAAGGTTCGACACGTAGATTTAGTTTCTTAGAGAATTTACTATACTTGACAGCCGGATCAATAGTGAACAAAGCAATACCATCCGAACTTCTGTTCTCATGATTACCATAGTGAACTTTTATCTCTGTTACATTGTGAGGTGCAACAGCACGATTTGATTGTGATGAACGAGAGATAATTTTGTATTCCGTTGCATTGAAGTTTCCACAATCAGCAGCGGTGATGATAATGTGAGTAGATAGAATGGTACCCACGCAGTGGAGGCGATTCAAAATTTTAATATTTACAATGTATGCATGATCTTCAATATATGCTGGTTTGTCTTCACCCGGCACGTCACTGATCACACGTTTTTGGCGAACAAGGTGACTCGATGAGCCTGCTGCAAAAATTTTATAAATTAACTCATCAATAGCATTTTATAACTGTTACTGTTACACAAAGAAACATTTTATATCAATATTTGTTAAAATTGGTCTCGCTGTTTGTTTTATTAGATAGTTACCACTTTGAGATCAAGTAGTAAAACTATCATGAAAATTTAAGTAGGATAGTGACTAAAGAATTCCCGGATTCGAATTCATCGACTCCAAAAACATCTGAGAGTAAAGTCTTTCACCGATCCTATAGTTTTCTGCATTTTGACCTTTAATTAATCTTGATTCTGATCTGATGGGGACAAACTGACCCGGATTCGGATTTAGCGACCAATGCTTCATGATTAGTAGCTTGATGACAACTAGATTTTAGTATAGATTGGAAGTTTGAACATTATGGTCACCCATATATGTATGAGAAAAATTTGTCTAATATAAATGGTATTTACTACCTAATCAAATTCTTAAAGAAAAAGAGGATAAGATAGCATAGAGTAGAATAGGATAAGATACGAAAGTGTATACAGAGAAAACTGGTTATTAA
The DNA here is from genome assembly GCA_900474275.1 of Synergus japonicus. Lineage (NCBI taxonomy): Eukaryota > Metazoa > Arthropoda > Insecta > Hymenoptera > Cynipidae > Synergus > Synergus japonicus. The sequence continues at coordinate 171,742 of UCOH01009311.1, read as the reverse complement.
ACCGCAATATAGCTATTTAACTATAAGACGACTATCTAGATATTTAGATATAACATCTTCATATTAAAACTTAATATCCAATTATTAAAATATTGGAGATTAGATTAGTATTCTATATTTTAATAACTGGATATTAAGTTTGATTATCTAGATATTACATCTACATATCTAGATAGTCGTCCCATAGTTAAATAGCTATATATTGCGGTTTAATAACCAATATATAGATATATTAAAAGGAAAACAAAGTGTTATATTTATTACAAATACAGATTGTCATCATCACTCATTAAAGAAGGTGTCGTATTATTTCTTAATGTGGTACCGATCTTTTAAATGTTAGCCCTGATCCACTCTCTGTATTCGGAATGTTGTAACAGTGCAAATACATCAGGATATTGAGTATTATTGGCTACTTGAGGTGGTCCCCTCCGAAGGAAAATTCCAACTAAAGAGTTATCAATAACCAAAGGAGCACCACCATCAGTATGACCAGTGCGTCTTTGCTGATGAAAGGTGCAAATATCCTTATCGGTAATTGGATAAATTTGTTGATATATATTTACACATTCCCGATGTGCCATTATTGGTACTGTAATTGATCGAAGATGTAACGACCACATCGTGCCACAACTGAAATAGAGAAAATACAATTTTATTAGTTATAGTGATACATGTCGAGCGTTTCTTATACATGTATAGTCTATTATATGTGCATGAATACAGCAATTTTGTATATTGTTTGAAAAGTAACATATTATGTTTTATGAATTTAATATATTATTGATGACTTACTCTTCAATGCCATTTCTGTGGTTGTATCCCCAACCAATGACAGCACTATGCAAGTGTGGTAGCACAGGGGCTACATGTAGGTTTATGTTTTTAGAGTATCTACTATACACGATAGATGGAGAAATAGTAAACAAGGCAATACCATCCGCAAATCGGACCGAATAATTTCCATAGTGTAATTTTATCTCTATTACATTATGAGCTACAATTACACGATTCGAAAGTACTGAACTCGAGACAACTTTATACTCTCTTGTATCAAGATGAGCACATTCAGCAGCAGTGATAATAACATTATGCGATAGAATGGTACCCACGCAAAAGTTACGATTATTTTTTTTAATATTTACAATGTATGGATGCTCTTCAATTCTTAGTGGATTGTCTTCACCCGGCATGTGACTAACTACACGTCTTTGGCGAACAAGAAAGCTAGATGAATCTGCTACAAGAATTTGATGAATTAATCTCTTATATCACAGTAGTAATTTATAAATAATACTATTACACAGAGAAACCTTTCATATTAATGTCCTCGAAAATTATTCTCGCTTTTTTCGACTAGAAAGTTGGAATTTATACTATAGAACTATTAGGAAAATTGGGGCAATGGCATAAGATGTAAAATACATGTTTTGGTCACAAATTTTGTAAATGATAAAAACGAACAATGTACTGTTTGGCTAACATCGGATCTCATCGGACATATTCGCTTTTAACAACTTTTTTCACAAATGCTGCCTATTTTGATAATAGGTGATCAAAAATCATACTTTTAATGGTTTCTCTGGGAAATAGTCTTGGTATACGTAATATTTTTTTTAGATTATAATTATGAAATAAAACCAATTTTCTTATAAAAAGTGTCATGTATTGTGTTCCAGATATATTATATTATCATTTTACTTACCAACATTCTCGTCTGCGAAAGCCCCAATAATTCCTTGAGACCAAATTCTACAAAGAATGAAAAAATACAAATATAGTTTTCCTTGCATTTTAGAACGTAGATGATAAATTAATACTTTCTTAATTATTGTCCTGAATACGAAGAAAAAATGGAAAATTTTTATAAAACAAGCTTTTTATAATGTAATCTTTATTAGCTAAATAAAATATGACTCTCGCTTAGAATTCTCAACACACATAAATGGTTTCGCAAAACAAACTTCAGAAAGAAACAATTTATTACATTTTTATTTTCACTTAGAGATAGGAAACTTTATAGTGGTGATAGAATCCAGCAGGGCTGGCAGAACAAATTTTTGCCGGGTTCCAAAATAATTAATAAACGGAAAACTATGGTTGGGCCAACTATAGGTATTGAATAATATGGGCCAACCAAACTATGGTTGTGCTGACCATACTATGGTTGCCCCATATTTTTCAATATTCTATGATTGGACCAACCATAGCTTTCTCTCCGTGTACATTTCATTGAAAAATAAGAAAGAAAGAAAATATCTTGTTTTGATAAGAATCATACAAGAATATTAATGGGTTTGATCAATTACTTAATGCTTCTTCTATGAAGAAACAAATCACGTTTGCTTCCAGGAAGAAAAGTGCTCATTGGATGAGTACAAAACTTGATACGAATTCACAGCTCGTTTATTTCATAAATCATACGCCAACTGCGTTAAAAGGAAAATAAACTGTAATATTTATTCTAAGTACCAAGTGTTTAAGACAGATTATCACTCCTTAAAGTAGGTGTTGAATTAAATTTTGTTACGCAACAGTAATTTGATATTTTATATGTTAGCCCTGATCCACTCTCTGTAATAGACATGTTGCACGAATGCAAAGATATCAGGATATTGAGAATCAAAGGGTGAATGACTTGGTCCTCTGCGAAGGAAAAGCCCAACTAAATAGTGATCAATAACCAAAGGTGCACCAGCATCAGTATGACCAGAATGTCTTGTCTCATGAAAAGTGCAAACATCCTTCTCAGAAATCGCATAAAATTGACGATATATATTTACACAGTTCTGATGTCCCATTATGGGAACTATAATTGATCGTAGATTTGTAGGCAATCTCGTGCCCTGGCTGAAATAGGGGAGAAGATACAATTTTATTAGATATAGCGAACATCCCTGTGGTCAAAAAGACATTGTCATCCTGAGGAACTTCTAAAGACAATCTTAGAACGTCCAATTGGCCTGACATGGACATCCTAAGGATGTATTTTGGATGTCCTTAGGTTTTCAATGTCTTTTTGCCTATTATGCATAACAACAGAAATTTTTCTTTATTGTTTCATCGTAAAATATTGGTTTGATATGCATTTAATATATTATTGATGACTTACTCTTGAATGCCGTTTCTGATGAATCCCCAACCAATGATAGTACCATGCATATCTGGTAGAACAGGTCCTGTATGTAGGCTTATTTTGTAAGAGAATCTGCTATACTCAATAGGTGGATCAATAGTTAGCAAGGCAATACCATCCAAAGCTCTGCCAGGATGATTACCAGAATGTATTTTTATGTTTGTTACATTGTGAAATACACCTGCACGATTCGAACGTGATGAACCAGAGACAACTTGGTAAAATCTTTTATTAAGTTGAGCACATTCAGCAGCGGTGATGATAACATGTTGCGATAAAATGGAACCCACGCAAAAGGGATGACTTTGTAATTTAACATTTACAATGAATGAATAATCCTCAATTCGTACTGGTGTGTCTTCACCTGGTATGAGATTAACTACACGTTTTTGGCGACCAAGAAAACTCGAAGATTCCGCTATAAAAATTTGATAAATATACCTCTCTCACGTCAACAGCATTTTATAATATTTTTATTAACGAAGATAAATATCTTATATGAATATTATAGCTAAACTTGGTTTTGCTTTTTTCTATTAGATGGTTGGAATTTAGGAATCAATTATATATTCATGTATTGTATTCCAGATGAATATAAGGATACCATTTTACTTACCAATATCCTCATCTGCGAATGCCCCAATAATTCCTGGAGACCAAATCCCACAAAGAATTAAAAAATACATATATAGTTTTCCTTGCATTTGATAACGTAGATAATAAATTAATACTTTCTTGATAATTGTCCTCAATACGAAGAAAAAGTGGAAAAGTTTTATAAAATATGCTTTTGTTAATGTATCTGCATTGCCAAACTTAATATGGCTCTGTTCGTACTCCTATCTTTATACTTAGAGATATGAAACTTTGTAGCGGTTATTAAATTTAGCAGGGCCGGAGAACAAATTTTTCCCAGGTCCAGTAAATACTAAGTTAAATTTCTTACAAGGGTTTAACAAAATATTTTACAAATTTTATGTACTTTTATAATTTTATTAAAATTTATTTTTCGACTACAAGCTCTAAAATAATCAAATTTTAAATCTGATGTAAGGAAAATGAAAACACCTTGTGTCCATACTAATTAATGTTCCAAAATGAGCAACACATTTCATTGAAAAATAAAAAAGTCGTTGTTATTTACAATTTTGAAAAATTGATTTTTCAACTGCTACTTTCGAAATTATCACATTTCAAAGATGATGTAAAGTAAATTGAAGTATCTTGTTTTGACAAGAATCAGATAAACTAATATTAATATTAGTATGTTTGATTAATATTAATATGTTTGATGACTTTATGCTCCCTTTCTGACGAAACAAACCATGTTTGCTTCCATGAAGCAAAGTGCTCACCGAAAGCACAAAAATTGATACAACTTTACAGCTATAGTTTATTGAAAAAAAAAATGCTCCAACTGCCTTAAATGGCAAATAAACTGTCATATTTATTGTAAGTACAAACAGTTTAATGCATATTATCACTGAATAAAGTAGGTGTTATATTAAATTTTGATACATAACCGTAATTTGATCTTCTAAATGTTAGCCCTGATCCACTCTCTGTAATGAGTATGTTGCACGAATGCAAAAATATCAGGATATTGAGGATTAAAGGTTGAATGAATTGGTCCTCTACGAAGGAAAACCCCAACTAAAAAGTTATCAATAACCAAAGGAGCACCAGCATCAGTATGACCAGTGTATCTAAACCCATGGAAAGTACAAACATCCTTATCAGAAATCGGAAAAACTTGTTGATATCTATTTACACAGTCCCGATGTGCCATTATGGGTACTTTAATTGTTCGAAGATTGTTAGGCCATGCTGTGCCACGACTAAAATAGGAGAGAAAATACAATTTTATTAGTTATCTAGGGACCAATCCATTGGTTAAAAAGATATTGCCTTCCTGAGGATCTTCTAAAGTCATCCTTAGAACGTCCATATCAGTCCAATTGATATTCTCAAGAGGTCTTTAGGGGCATGTGATACTTTGCCATAAGAGCAAATTAGTTATACCAATTATAAATTCATAATAATAAATATTTTTAGCTAATAAGAATCAATAAATCTTCGTATCATGTAGACGAAGGTTTATTGACTCTTATTAGCTATAGAAATATTTATTATTATGATTGTATAATTGGCATAACTAATTTGCTCTTATGGTAAAGTATCACATGTCCTTAAGACATGAGACGTCTTTTGAACATCAATTAGCTTGACATGGACGTCCTAAGGATGTCTTTAGAACGTTCTTAGGTTTTTCAATGTCTTTTTGCATAAACATATAAATTTTTGTATATTGTTTGACCCGCAAAATATTGTTTTATTTGTATTTAATATATTATTGAATTCTTACTTTTCGTTTCTGTCGTCGAATCCCCAACCAAGGACTATACCATGCATACCTTGTAGTACAGGTCCTACATGTAGATCTATTTTGTAAGAGAATCTGTTATACTCGACAGGTGGATTAATAGTAAACAAGGCAATTCCATCCATACTTCTGCCCGGATGATTACCAAAGTGTACTTTTATCTCTGTTACATTGTGAGATACAATTGCACGATTCGAACGTACTGAACTAGAGATAACTTTATAACTTGATTTATCATATGTAGCACATCCAGCAGCGGTGATAATAACATGATACGATAGAATGGTACCCACGCAAAAGTTACGATTATTTATTTTAATATTTACAATGTATGGATAATCATCAATTCGTACTGGATTGTCTTCACCCTCTATGCGACTAATTACACGTTTTTGGCGACCAAGAATATTTGAAGAGTCCGCTACAAGAATTTGATACATTAACTTCTTTTACATCAACATCTTTTTATAACATTTTTATATACAAGGAGAAATATTTTATATTAATATTAGCTAAACTTAAAATAAAAAATATCTCAAAATGCATAGTATTTTAAAAAAATTATAATTATGAAATAAAACCAATATTCTTATAAAAAGTGTCATGTATTGGTTCCAGATGTATATAAGGATACCATTTTACTTACCAACATTCTCGTCTGCGAAGGCCCCATTAATTCCTTGAGAACAAATTCCATAAAGAATTAAAAGATAAAAGTAGATTTGTCTTGGCATTTTCTATGTTACTGTCCTGAACACGAGGAAAAACGGAAAACTTTTTGTAAAATATGCTTTTTATAATGTATCTTTATTTGATAAGATTAGAATGACTCTCGGTTCTTAAAGCCGTAAAGTTTTAATACTAATAAATGATTTCGTAAAATACACGGAAATACTTTTATGGATGTGACAACAAAAATAGAAAAATTTGTTAATTAATAATTTGTAGTTGACACAACTACTATTGTGGTTGCAACCACAAATAAAAATTACAGTTAGGTGGAAATTATTATTAAATATTTGCTACAACTAATTCATAATAGTTGCCATATAGCTGAGGTTGTTGTACATCACATAATATTTGTTATGGCAACCACATCTGTACTTGACAGAGGTAATTATTTAGAAATTAATGTTTATCATAGCATTTACATTTTATTTAAAAATTTTAAAATAGCGAATATCGAAATATTGTCCCACTAAACAGCAAATGAAACCTGTTAATTTGGAATTTGGCTTCGTTAAAAATAAAAGACATGAAAAAATGTACAATAACGGTTCGATGTTAAAAAAAAAACAACAAATTTTATTACGCATCATATTTTATCGCTGAACGGTTGTGTATTAATAAATATTAACTGTGATGTCATTACTTTATTACACTGAGAAAAATGTTTGATTCGGACACCAAAAATGTTTGTTGTTATAGAAGCAACAAAAATTAGTTGGTTGTGCCAAGCGAATTTTTTTGAACCAACCAGAGTTTTGTTAATTCAATAAAAACTGAGATTTTGTTGGTTTAAATGAATTTTCTTGGTTCAACAAAAGGTTTATTGAAAGAACTAAGATTTGATTGGCACAACCAAACAATTTTTGTTGCTTCTATAGCAACAAAAAGTTTTGTCGTCCGAACCAGACAGTTTTCTCAGTTTATATTCAAGAATTTGTCCTCTACTTTGTTTCAATCCAGTGCAGAATAATAATAGTCTTTTATGATACAAGTGCGTAACACTTCTTATAAAAACATTGAAATATTTAAAGGAAAATAACTAATATTTATTGTAAGCACCAAGTATTTAATACAGATTATCACTGATTAAAGTAGGTGTTGAATTGAATTTTTTTATCGATCTGTAAATCGTTTTCTTAAATATTAGCCAGGATCCACCTCTTATAATCGATATGTTGCAAGAATGCAAAAACATCAGGATATCCATAACCAAAGGGATGTTCAATTGGTCCTCTACGAAGGAAAACCCCAACTAACAAATTATTAACAACCAAAGGAGCGCCACCATCAGTATGACCAGCGTGTTTTGCCTCATCAAAAGTGCAAATATCCATATCTGAAATTGGATAATGAATTCCATACATACTCACACAAGTCTGATGTGGTATTATGGGTACTTGGATTGATCGAAGTTGTATTGGAAAATTCGTGCCACGCCTGAAATAGAGAAGAAGATACAATTCTATTATAGTGACAGTGATAAAATATTATTTCTTATACATATTTAATATATTATTGATGACTTACAACTCGCCATATCTGCTTTTATTATATCCCCAACCAGTGACAGTGCCAACCATATTTGGTAGCACAGGTTCTGCATGTAGGCCTATTCTGTAAGAGAATCTGCTATACTCAATAGGTGGATCAATAGTTAGCAAGGCAATACCATCCGAAGTTCTGCCAGGATGATTACCAGAGTGTAATTTTATATCTAATACACTGTGAGATTCAGTTACACGATTCGTACGTGCTGAACTAGAGAAAACTCTGTAAAATGTTCTCTCATATTGAGCACATTCAGCAGCGGTGATGATAACATGATGCGATAGAATGGAACCCACGCAATGCATATGAATATTTAGTTTAATATATACAATGTATGGATAATCATCAATTCGAACTGGTATGTCTTCTTCTGGTATGCGACTAATTACACGTTTTTGGCGAACAAGAAAACTCGATGACTCGGCTGCAAGAATTTGATAAATTAACATCTTATATATTATATAGTAGCAATTTTCATACAATTTTACTTACTAATATTCTCGTCAGCGAAGGTCCCAATAATTCCTTGAGACCAAATTCCACAAAGAGATAAAAGATACAAGTATGGTTTTTCTGGCATTTTAGAAGAGAGGTATTATTGTAATATATTCTTAATATTACTGTCCTGAATATGAAAATAAATTTTTAACTTTTTATGAAACTTGGTTTTTATACTTACAATGTATCTTTATTTGCCAAACTTAAATAGTAATAAATGGATTCTTAAGATAAAAAAACCGGAGAAACGCAACTTATGAGGCAAATTTTAAAGCAGATTATATAAATATTCGATGTGCATAAGAAGTTAATAAAAATGTGGTTTTCAATATTTTAGAAATGAATTCATTCATTTATTGTTTATATACTTATATGTATATTGGTTCTACTTTTTTTAGATAAATGGTTTCGTAAAGCAATAACACCTGAAGGACATACGTTATTGGACTTATTAAAAGTCCTAGTTTACTTTCTTGAATCATATTTACTGGAATCTACCAAATATTTGGTACTCTCAACCAAAAAAACTTAGCTGTGAAGATGGATCAACTGTCTACTTTGAATTTTGATTATTTGAGAAGTTATTGTCGAAAAATCGATATCACTAAGATTATAAAGGTACATAAAACTTGTAAAATTAAGTATTTTGTTAAACCCTTGTAAGAAATTCAATTATGTATATAATGGAATAAGTATATGCTGAATTTTATCAATTTATCTGTACATGTTCTAAAAAAAACTGCTACGATCGTGATATACATACACACACATACACATACACATAATAACTGAAATATAGTTAAAGAAAACTGAACAATAATACACAAGTATTGCCTTTACATTAGTTTATTTAATCCTACAATTGAAGGGATGAGACAGTGTTACGAAAACATAATAGTTTAGTTTCAGAAGAACATCAGTCAAGTCAGCTATTCAATAGCAGGTTTTAGAAAAGAGAATTTCAAGTTACGGTCTGAATCTATAATAACAATAGGAATAAGAAATTGGACTTAAAACTTTAGTAGTAATTCTAGTGTAGTGTGAATGGTATTTCTTAGCTAATAACATTTTTAATTGTAACATAAAAATATATCAAAAGGAAAATAAACTGTAAAGGTTATTGAAGACCAACTATTATACGAGCTGTAATTCGATTTTTTAAATATTAGCCTGGATCCACCTATTATAATCCATATATTGCAAGAATGCAAAAACATCAGGATATTCAGGATGGTGGGGATATTGATTTGGTCCCCTCCGAAGGAAAATCCCAACTAATAAGTTATCAACAACTAGAGGAGCACCAATATCAGTATGGCCAGTGCGTTTATGTGGATGAAAAGTGCAAATATCCAAATCGGAAATTAAATAAAATTGTCTATATATATTTACACATTGCTGGTGTGCCATTATGGGCACCTGGATTGATCTTACTTGGAACGGGAATTGCGTTCCAGGGCTGAAATTTAGAAAATTTCATTAGTTATATGTGATATATGTCGAGCACTTTTAGTTTATTATCTGTGCATGACAAGACAATGTTTGTAAATTGCTTGAACTGCATAAAATGTTTATTTTAAGTATGTTTTTATATATTATTGATGACTCACTCAGCACCGTGATCTTCATTGTATCCCCAACCAATGACAGTAGCAATCATACCTGGTTGCAGAGGTCCTAAAAATAGGTCAATTTTGTCTGACTTTGTACTATACACGATAGCTGGATCAATGGTAAGCAAGGCAATACCATCCAAAGGTCTGTTTGGATGATTACCACGGTTTCGTTTTATATCTATTACATTGTGAGACATAGCGACACGAATAGAACGTGCTGATCCAGAGGTAACTTTGTAATAATTTCTTGTATTATAGGGAACACAAGCATCAGTTGTAAGGACAACTCGATGTGATAGAATAGTACCCACGCAAAGAATGCGACTATTAAGTTTAATAATTACAATGTATGGATGAAACTCAATTCGTACTGGTATGTCTTCACCCGCCACTTGACTAATTACACGTTTTTGACGAGCAAGAAAACTCGATGATTCTGCTGCAAGAATTTGATAAATTAATCTGTTAGCATCATTTTATAATTGTCACTATTATTTTATTGCAGATATTTATAGAGATTTCATTTTACTCACTAATATTCTCGTCTGCGAAGAATCCAATAATTCCTTGAGACCAAATCCCACATAGAATTAAAAGATCCAAGTATATTTTTCCTGGCATATTGCAGCTGGGGTGGTGATGAATATTTTCGTAATTTTTTGTTCTAAATACAGTTAAATTGTAAATGTTTTATAAATTTTGCTTTTTATAATGTACATTTACTTGCCAAGCTTAGTGGATTCGCTCTTCTTAATGGTCTTGGTATCAATACTAGGTTTCGTAAGATAAAGAACTGAAAAAAGTTATTAAGCAAACATAAAGTTTACGATATTTGTTATACATAGATACTTAAAATTGTTAACATTTAAAAAGAAAAGATAGAAAGAATTTATGTTAAGTTGGCAATTTATATGAGGCTTTCAATTCCAATCATGAATTTGAATACAATGGAAACTTATATTGGAAATGTCTGATAGAATGTTCTAACCCGAGTCGAAATTTAAACCCTACTTTAAACTTACAGCTCCTTATTAAGACCTGCTTTGACGCTATTTAAACTAAAGCCCCTACTTTAAAGCTCTAGCTCCTACAATATGAAATATTAGAGCCTCCTTTGAATCCATTTGAAGCTACAGGCCCTACTTTGAATCTTTTGAGCCTATGGTCTCCCAATTTCAGAACCTGCTTTGGCGCTGTACATGCTATCTCGCTTAATGCAGACCCTACTTTGAATCTTTAAAGCTTATAGTTATCGAACTCTGAGGCTACTTTGAAGCTTTTGAGCCTCAACTTTAATGTAGACCCTACTTTAAACCTTTTAAACTTACAATTTTCAAATTCAAACGCTTTAAAATTAACTTTTTTCTTAAATATAAAAAAATAATTAATAATCAATGATAGGTCGGGCCTGGAGCACCAATGTAGGTTTAAATGTATTCATTCTAGGCCCTACTTTGACGCTAAATGTGGAAAATGGAAGATTTCGGACGTTTTTAGCGTCAAAGTATGGTCTAAATTCAATTGAAATCGTTACTTATTAAAACCTACTTTACTGCTCACAGCGCCTACTTAAGTTAGCAGTTAAAGGTTCAAAGTAGGGCCTAAATTTCGATTCGGAAATCAATATTGTCCTGTGTATATATCTGTATATTTTTTGATCGTTACAAAAATCGTTAATGCCTACTCTATATGAAGAAGAAACATTTAAGTTCTTTATACAGAATAGGAAAAATATTTATTAATGTTAATAAATGACATTGAATAAAAAATGGATCCCATAATATCTTTTTAATTATATAAAATTGTTTGCGTTGATTTTCTACATTCCAAGCTGAACAACTCAAGAGTTTTTTTAACTTGCAGGGTAGAATTGTATTAATCCATAAACATCTCAATTTATATATTTTTAGATAAACAATGCTAATCGTAACATAACTTCTATACATGAAATTTAGATTATTAAAATGTGTGGAGCATAAAAAATATTATAGAAACTAATATTGATCCTATTTATCTCTTCGTATTTTTAATGACAGCTGCTGTATATTTTATTTATTTTCACTTTTTAAATAAATAGAAAATTTGCGAAATAAAAATACCCTATTTGTTTAAATTTTGCTTTTGACAGATTAAAAAAACTAACAATTTTTCTCACTTGATTTTGAGTTTCCTTGAAAATTTCGAGATGTTCTAGAGTTTCAAAATTTCGAAATTTGTCATGGAAGCATAGGCATCGTTCAAACTGTGAAAAAATTTACTAGAACGGTTCGATGATAAAAGCAACATCAAATTTACGCATATTGTACAATTTTATTGTACCAGATTCTATTTTTACGCGTGAGTATTCATAAATATAAATAAATATGACGCGAGAGACAAAAATTTATGACCTTACTTCATTTTTAGCTAGAAATTTGTTCCCTATTTTATTTCCATCTAATCAATAAATATTTTTTATTTCGTTAATTGAAATATACACTGAGAAACTCTGAGTTAGAAAAATTACTAATATCGATAGCAAGTACGAGCAAAATTGAGACATTTTAATACAGAAAATAATAAATTTTACTATTTTCTGTATTAAAATGTCTCAATTTTAAGATTTTGCCCCTACTTGCTGTCGATATAAGTAATTTTTCTAACATGGAGTTTCTCAGTGTAGTTAAAGAAAACTGAATAAAAATACACAAGTTTTGCTTTTACATAAGTTTATTTAATGCTAAAATTGAAGGGGTAAGATAGGGTAAGATACGCAAACATGAAAATTTAGTTTTAGAAGAACACCAGTCACGTCAGCTATCCAAAAGCAGGTTTTCGAAAAGAGAATTTCAAGTTACAGTTTGAATCTACAATGAGAAAAAATTACTCGGAAATCAATAAATATACATACATATATATGAATTTTGAATGAAACAAGAATGAATCATTTCCATATAATAGTGATATTATATATTTTGTATTCTAAAGTATATACATTTGAATCAATAAAATATCTACTTTTAGAAGAGATTTATTGATTCAAAAGTACATTTATTGATTTCCGAGTATTTTTTTCTCAGTGTATAAAAACAATAGGAATGAGAAATTTGACTAAACACTTTTTACATATTAGCCAAAATCCACCTCTTGTTATCGACATGTAGCAAGAAATCAAAAATATCAGGATATTGAGGGTGGTAGGAATGTTCATTTGGTCCCCTCCGAAGGAAAATCCCAACTAATAAGTTATCAACAACTAGAGGAGCACCAATATCCAGATGGCCAACGCGTTTTTTCGGATGAAAAGTGCAAATATCCAAATCGGAAATTAAATAAAATTGTCTATATATATTTACACATTGCTGGTGTGCCATTATGGGCACCTGGATTGATCTTAGTAGGAACGGGAATTGCGTTCCAGAGCTGAAATTTAGAAAATTTCATTAGTTATATGTGATATATGTCGAGCACTTTTATTTTATTATCTGTGCATGACAAGACAAAGTTTGTAAATTGCTTGAACTGCATAAAATGTTTATTTTAAGTATGTTTTTATATATTATTGATGACTCACTCAGCACCCTGATTTTCATTGTATCCCCAACCAATAACAGTAGCAATCGTATGAGGTAGCACAGGTCCTACATGTAGGTCAATTTTGTTTGACTTTACACTATACTCGATAGCTGGATCAATATTAAGCAAGGCAAGACTATCCGAAGGTCTATTCGGATGAAGACTAAGTTTTCGTTTTATTTCTGTTACATTGTGAGACATAGCGACATGATTCGAATGTGCTGATCCAGACGTAACTTTGTAATAACTTCTTGTATTGTAGGGAAGACAAGCATCAGCTGTAAGGATAACTCGATGCGACAGGATAGTACCCACGCAATTTGTACTATTACGAACTTTAATAATTACGACGTATGGATGATTTTCAATTGGTACTGGTATGTCTTCACCCGCCACTTGACTAATTACACGTTTTTGACGTGCAAGAACACTCGATGATTCCGCTGCAAGAATTTGATAAATTAATCTGTTAGTATCGTATTATAAGTATCACTATTATTTTATTCCAGATATCTATAGAGATTCCATTTTACCCACTAATATTCTCGTCTGCGAAGGATCCAATAATTCCTTGAGACCAAATCCCACATAGAATTAAAAGATCCAAGTATATTTTTCCTGGCATATTGCAGCTGAGGTGGTGATGAATATTTTCGTAAATTTCGGTTCTGAATACAGGTAAATTGTAAACGTTTTATAAATTTGGCTTTTTATAATGTACATTTACTTGCCAAGCTTAGTGGATTCGCTCTTCTTAAAGGGCTTGGTACCAATACTGAGTTTCGTAAGATATAAAGAACAGAAAAACATACAAGATATTAGGCAAACAGAAAGTTTACGATATTTGTTACAATGGGTATTAAACATTTTTAACATTTAAATAGAAAAGATAGAAAGAATTTATGTTGTTATTCTACTTTATACGCTAAAAAAACTGCTATTTTTAAATATTTTTTTTAGTATGTCATGAAAGATATAGATTTAAATATTTTTAGGTATGATAAAACATGTCTTAAAATACGTAAAAAAATTGCTTTTTATTTATTTTATTGCATTTTTATTGTTTTAAGCGAGCGTTTTTAAATTACTACAAAATGGAATAGAATGCAATCGAAAGCTAATTTACTTAAGGTTTTATCGACCTTAAGGAACACATTCTCATCAGGACACTCGCGCTTCGCGCTCGGCTTTATTTAACAATATTTTTCATGATTAAACCGAAATCTACTCATCCTGTTGAAAAATGGTTCAAGGGGAATTGTAGATCTTTTTAAGGCCAATAATTAAGTTTCTTATCATTTTCTCTGTGTCACGTTATTTGGCTCAAAATTTTAAGTTTAGATTTTTAAGGAAATTCAGAAAGTTATTATGCCTATCCTATAGAATGTTCAAAAAGAAACATTTTTCATCTTTAGACTTTTTTTCATATCGTGCGTTATTTGACTTCTAATTCAAGTTTTATTTCATTTTTTTGAATTTTCAAAATATTATAAGTCTTGCTTTTTTTTATCCAAAAAAGTCATTAAGAAAAATTGTTCGTCTTTTTGAGTACTACTAACATCCGTCATTATAATTTTTAAATTAAAAAAAAAGTGGTTTAAAAAATTTTCAAAATGCTCCAACTTTTTAAATTTTTATCCAAAATGGCTGGCCAACGAACTTGACGTTCATTTTAGGACACTAAAAGAGTATACCAAAGGATAATCCAATCGGTCAATTCTTTCGAAAGTTATCGTGCTCACAAACTAAAAATTTACAGACACACAGACACAGACACACAGAGGTACAGACAGATAGACAGACAGACAGACACATTCGTAAAAACATGTTTTTCGGGTTCAGGGGGTCCCAAAACGTGGACATTTGATGAAAACTGGGGGGGGATCAAATTTTACACAAATCTAATACATTCTCTCTGCTGAGAATGTAAAAATTGTTTACATAGTTTAAGACATGCTTTATCATACCTAAAAATATTTATTTCCATATCTTTCATGATATACTAAAAAAAAATGTTCAAAAATAGCTCTTTTTTTTTGCGTATAAATTGGCAATTTATGTGAGGCTTTCACTTTCAACAATCAATAGTTTGCTTTCAATCTTCCAATCATTTTTCAATACTTTTAAAATGGTTTTATTAAACTTTCCTCAATTTAAAAATTATTAAAACAATGTTTTTTGTGACCAGTATAACTTAAACAGTTTTAATTTAAAATTGAATATATTGTTTAATAGTTACAAAAATCGTTAATGCCTACTCTATGAAGAAGAAAACATGAAAATTCTTTATCCATCAGAATGAGAAAAATATTAAGGAATGTTTATTAATGACATTGAATAAAAAATTGATAATAACTTTTTGATTATATAAAATCTGAATTTATGTTTTGTTAGATAAACAATGCTAATCGTAACATAACTTCTAGGCATAAAATTTTCATGGTGGAAATTTTTATGTAGGTTATTAACATGTGTGGAAATAAATATTTGCAAAATAAAAATACCCTATTTGTTCAAAATTCGCTTCTGACAGTTCGAAGAAACTAAGAATATTTCTCACAAGTTTTGCGTTTACATAAGTTTATTTTATGCAACAATTGAACTAGTAAAGATAGTGTTACGCAAACATGAGAGTTTATAGTTTCAAAAGAACAGTCACGTCAGCTATCCAAGGTTTTAGGAAAGAAAATTTCAATTTACGATTTGCATCTATGATAACATTAGGAATGAGAAATCTGACTTACCACATTAGTGGTATTCATTTGTAAAGTAAATCGTGATTCTTAGCAAATAACATTTTTAATAGTAATATAGAAATACATATCAAAAGTAAAATACATTGTATTGAAGACAAACTGTTTTACGAGCTGTAATTCGATTTTTTAAATATTAGCCAGGATCCACCTACTATAATAGATATGTGGCAAGAATACAAAAACATCAGGATATTGAATGAACTGGGGATAATTAACTGGTCCCCTCCGAAGGAAAATCCCAACTAATGAGTTATCAAGAATAAGAGGAGCACCAGCATCATTATGGCCAGCGCGTTTATACGGATCAAAAGTGCAAATATCCAGATCGGAAATTTGATAAAATTCTCGATATCTATTTACACAATCCCGGTGTACCATTATGGGCACTTTGATTGATCGTAGATGCAACGGGATTTGCGTTCCAGGACTGAAATTTAGAAAATTTCATTATTTATATATGGATACATGTCAAGCGCTTCTAGTTTATTATCTGTGCATGACAAGATAATCTTTGTAAATTGCTTGACCCGTAAAATGTTTATTCTAAGTATGTATTTAATATGTCATTGAGGACTTACTCAGTTATGTTTCTTGAGTTGTATCCCCAACCATAAACAGTACCAATCATACCCGGTAGCACAGGTCCTACATGTAGGTCAATTTTGTTTGACCTTGCATTATACACGATAGCTGGATAAATAGTGATCAAGGCAATACCATCCGAAGTTCGGTTCGGATGATTACCATAGTGAAATTTTATATCTGTTACATTGTGAGCTCTAACTACACGATTCGAACGTGATGACTCAGAGGTAATTTTGTAATTACTTCTTATATTAGTGGCAACACAATCAGCAGTACTAAGGATAACTCGATTCGATAGAATAGTACCAACGCAATGGATACGATTATGAAGTTTAATAATAACAATGTATGGACGATCCTCAATTGCTATTGGTACGTCTTCCCCCGCCACTTGACTAATTACACGTTTTTGGCGAGCAAGAAAACTTGATGATTCTGCTGCAAGAATTTGATGAATTAATCTATTCGTATCATTTTATAATTGTTAGTATTATTTTATTCCAGATATTTACAGAGACTTCATTTCACTCACTAATATTCTCGTCTGCGAAGGATCCAAAAATCCTTTGAGACCAAATCCCGCACAGAATTAAAAGATTCAAGTATATTTTTCCTGGCATATTGTAGCTGAGATGGTAATGAATATTTGCTGCAATTACTGTCCTGAATACAGTTAAAATTGTAAAAGTTTTATAAATTTTGCTTTTTATAATGTATCTTTATTTGCTTCAATTGTCAATGAGTTTCTTTTATATTTAAGCTATTAAATTTTATATACCTTTTTGATATCAAATCGTTTCCGTTGATTACGTTCGAAGCTAAACAGGCTGAAGTGTTTCTTTAACTTGTACGACAGAATTGTATTCTTCCATAAATATCTGAATTTATGTTTTTTAGATAAATAATCCTAATCGTATCGTAACTTCTGGAAATACAATTTACCACGATAAAAATATTAAAATAGGTTATTTAAATGTGTGGAGTATAAAAAATATTTTGGAAACTAATATTTATCATATTTATTCCTTCGTATTTTTAATGACAGCTGGTTTAGATTTTATTTATTTCCACTTTTTAAATAAATAGAAAATTTGCGAAAGAAAAATACCTTATTTGTTTAAAATTTGATTTCAAAATTTATGATGGAAGCATAGGTTTCCTTCAAACTATGAAAAAATTTACTAAAACGGTTTGACGTTAAAATCAACAACAAATTTATTGTACATTTTTATTATACCAGATTCTATTCTTGCATGTGTGCGTATTCATAAGTATTAAAAAATATGACGCCAACCCATTTTTGACCTTACTTTATTTTAGTTAATTTATCCTCTATTTTGATTCCCTCTATTTAATAAACATTTTAATATCTCGTTAACACAAATCTCTTTAAAGAAAACTGAACAAGCTTTCCTTTTACATAAGTTTGTTTAACGCTATACAATTCAAGGGGTAAAGATTATATGAGCTGTAATTAGATTTTTTAAATATTAGCCAGGATCCACCCACTATAATCGATATGTTGCAAAAATGCAAAAACATCAGGATATTCAGGGTGGTGGGGAAGTTGAATAGGTCCCCTCCGAAGGAAAATCCCAACTAATAAGTTATCAATAACTAAAGGAGCACCACCATCATTATGGCCAGCGCGTCTATATGGATGAAAAGTGCAAATATCCAGATCAGAAATTGCATATATTTGTCGATATATATATACACATTCCTGGTGTGCCATTATGGGCACTTCGATTGATCGTAGTTGCAACGGGATTTGCGTTCCAGGGCTGAAATTAGGGAAAAGAGAAAATTTTATTAGTTATATGTGATATGCGTCGAGCACTTCTAGTTTTTATCTATGTATCACAAGAAAATGTTTGTAAATTACTTGATCCACCAAAAATTATGTTTTAAGCATTGAATACATTATTGATGACTTACCCAGCTGCTCTTCTGTTGTTGAATCCCCAACCACTAACAGTAGCAATCGTATGAGGTAGCACAGGTCCTACATGTAGGTTAATTTTGTTTGACTTTGCACTATACTCGATTGCTGGATCAATCGTAAGCAAGGCAATGCCATCCGAAGCTCTGCTTGGATGATTACCAGAGTGTAATTTTATCTCTGTTACATTGTGAGATACAATTGCACGATTCGTACGTGATGTTTTAGAGGTAATTTTGTAATAATTGATTGTATTAGTGGGAACACAAGCAGCAGTAGTGATAATAACTCGTTTCGATAGAATAGTACCCACGCAATGGATACGATTATTAAGTTTAATAATTACAATGTATGGATGGTTTTCAATTCGTCTTGGTAGGTCTTCACCCGCCACTTGACTAATTACACGTTTTTGACGAGCAAGAAAACTCGATGATTCCGCTGCAAGAATTTGATAAATTAATCTGTTAGTATCATATTATAATTATCAATATTATTTTATTCCAGATATCTATAGAGATTTCATTTTACTCACTAATATTCTCGTCTGCGAAGGATCCAATAATTCCTTGAGACCAAATCCCACACAGAATTAAAAGATTCAAGTATATTTTTCTTGGCATATTGTAGCTGAGATGGTAATGAATATTTGCTGTAATTACTTGCCTGAATGCAGTTAAAATTGTAAACGTTTTATAAATTTTGCTTTTTATAATGTATCTTTATTTGCCAAGCTTAGTGAATTCTCTCTTCTTAAAGACCTTGGTACAAATACATATATGTGGTTTCGTAAGATTCTTTTATAAAGAAAAGATAGCAAGAATTTATGTTAAATTTGCAATGAGTTCCTTTTATTTTTAAGCTATTGAATTTTATATACGGGGAATCTTTCACTTCCAATCATTAAATTTTAAAACATAAAAAAAGAGTTACAATTGAGAAAAATTAGTGAATCCAATGACAACAGATTGTATTAACTTGATAATTTTGCTTTTTGTTTCAATTAATCTTTCCTTAGATAAATTGTTGAAATTTGATTTACATACCCAATTAATATATCACACAACCAAAAATTAAATATATTTTTTAATATGTAGTTACAAAAATCATTAATGCTTCTTCTTCTATGAAGAAGCAACATATAAAGTCTTGATACAAAATAGGAAAAAATGTTTTTAATGTTTAAGAATGACGTTTAATAATAAATGGATCCCATAATACCTTTTTGATTATATAAAATCGTTTGCGTTAATTTTTTACGTTCGAAGCTGAACAACTCAAGAGTTTTTTTCACCTTGCACGATAGAATTATATTATTCCTTAAACGTTCGAATTTATTTATTTTTAGATAAACAATGCTAATCGCAAGATAACTTCTAGACATAAAATTTACCACGATGAAAATTTTAGAGTAGAGTTTTAAAATGTGAGGATCATAAAAAATATTATAGAAACTAATATTTATCATATATATCTCTTCGTATTTTTAATGACAGCTGGTTTAGTTGTTATTTATTTTCACTTTTTAAATAAATATAAAATTTGCGAAATAAAAATACCCTATTGTTTAAAATATTCTTTTGACTGTTCGAGAAAACTAAGAATGTTTCCTTGACAATTTCGAGTTGTTCAAGAGTTTCATTTCAAGATTAATGATGGAAGCATAGGTTTCGTTCAAACTATTAAAAAATTTACTATAGAACGGTTCGCTGTTAAAAGCAACAACAAATTTATTGTACAATTTTATTGTACCAGATTCTATTCTTACATGCATGCGTATTTATAAGTATTAACAAATATGACGCCAGAAATAAAAGCGCCATTAATGAACTTATCGCTTTTTAGTTTAGTTGAAAATTTGTCCTCTATTTTGTTTTCATCCAATTAATAAAGATTTCATTATCTTCTTAACTGAAGTATATCTTTAAAGAACAAAAATAAACAATAAAACACAAGTCTTGCTTTTACATTAGTTTGTTTAATGCTACAGTTCGGATTGAAATTCATTCCGAACCAATCCGAACATTTCCGAATCATTCCGGAATTTGTGTCCGAACCAAACAGTTTCATTCCGATCTAATCCTAAGAAAGTTTTCAATCCTTTTCAATCCTTTTTAATCTGCGTCTCAACTCCAAATTCACTCCGAATGAATCTGAAGCTTACCTTTACATCATTTTTAATCCGTAGCCCTTAATCCGAATAAATCCGAAATCTATCCGAATACACGTCTTAATCCGTACTTCCAATCCAAATGAATTCGAACGGTCAATCCGAATGAATCCGAGCCTCATCAAAAAAGATTTTTTAATCCTTTCCAATCCGTCAGTCTCTACAAAGTTGAATCCGAATGAATCCGATTCTAATCCGAACAAAGTTTCAATCCTTTTCAATACGATTTCCAATCCCCACGAATCGAGAAAATTCCGAAATACTTTCATTCCTTTTCAATCCGTAATCTACAAAAATTTCAGTGCAAATTAATCCGATATTCAATCCGTCCACACTATTCAATCTGTTATCCCAATCCGAATCAATCCGACATCAATCCGTGTCTTCAATCCTAATTAATCCGAAATCAATACGAACTACTTTCAATCCTTTCTAATCCATAGCTTTAATCCGAATGAATCCGAAAAAGTTGTGACTAATCACTTAAAAATAAAATTTATATTTAAAAAAATGTATGTGCAAATATGTCACTGAACAGCATCCTTTACGGATGCGTGTATCGGATTGGAATTCTTGCTTCGATCTCGGATTACAACGGATTCATTCGGATTGAAATCCTTTCTTTGACTTCTGATTAGACCGGTTTCATTCGGATTAAAATTCTTCCTTTAACTTCGGATTCAGTCGGATATAAATTTTGGATGACTTCGGAGTCAGTCGCATAGAAATCGAGGATAGTCCTCGGATTAGGTCGAATTAGAATCCTCTTTTTCATTTCGGATTAAATCGGATAGGATTCCTTAGATCGACCTCGGATTGATTAGGATTGGAATCTTTGATCGGACTTCGGATTAGATCGGAATGAAACTGTTTGCTTCGGATACAAGTTCTGGAATGAAATTGATTCAAAAGGATACATTTTTTCTATCCGAACCTTCCACCAGGGTAATGTTACGCAAACATGATATACGAGCTGTAATTATATTTTTTAAATATTAGCCAGGATCCACCCACTATAATCGATATGTTGCAAAAATGCAAAAACATCAGGATATTCAGGGTTGTGGGGAAGTTGAATAGGTCCCCTCCGAAGGAAAATCCCAACTAATAAGTTATCAATAACTAAAGGAGCACCACCATCATTATGGCCAGCGCGTCTATATGGATGAAAAGTGCAAATATCCAGATCAGAAATTTGATATGATTGTCGATATCTATCTACACATTGCTGGTGTGCCATTATGGGTACTTGGATTGATCGTAGTTCCAACGTGAATTGCGTTCCAGGACTGAAATTTGGGAAAAGATAAAATATCATTAGTTATATGTGATATATGTTGAGCACTTCTAGTTTATTATCTACACGGAGAAAACTGGATATTAAACCGTAATATCTAGCTATTTAACTATGGGACGACTATCTAGATATTTAGATATAATATCTTGATATTAAAACTTAATGTCCAGGTATTAAAATATATAATCCAAATATTCTATCATCCAATATTTTAATATCAAGATATTATATCTAAATATCTAGATAGTCGTCCCATAGTTAAATAGCTAGATATTATGGTTTAATATCCAGTTTTCTCCGTGTATTATGCATGTCAAGAAAATATTTGTAAATTGCTTGACCCATCAAAAATTTTGTTTTAAGTATTAAATACATTATTGATGATATACCCAGCTGCATTTCTGTTGTTGAATCCCCAACCACTAACAGTAGCAATTGTATGAGGTAGCACAGGGCCTACATGTAGGTCAATTTTATTTGACTTTGTACTATACTCGATTGCTGGATCAATCGTAAGCAAGGCAATACCATCCGAAGCTCTGCTTGGATGATTGCCATATTTTCGTTTTATGTCTATTACATTGTGAGCTTTAACTACACGATTCGTACGTGATGTTCTAGAGGAAATTTTGTAATAATTTCTTGTATTAGTGGGAACACAATCAGCAGTAGTAAGGACAACTCGCTCCGATAGAATAGTGCCAACGCAATGGATACGATTATAAAGTTTAATAATTACAATATATGGACGATTCTCAATTATTATTGGTACGTCTTCCCCCGCCACATGACTAATTACACGTTTGTGGCGAGCAAGAAAACTCGATGATTCCGCTGCAAGAATTTGATAAATTAATCTGTTAGTATCGTATTATAATTATCACTATTATTTTATTCCAGATATCTATAGAGATTTCATTTTACTCACTAATATTCTCGTCTGCGAAGGACCCAATAATTCCTTGAGACCAAATCCCGCACAGAATTAAAAGATTCAAGTATATTTTTCCTGGCATATTGTAGCTGAGATGGTGATGAATATTTTCTCAAATTTCTGTGCTGAATGCTGTTAAAATTGTAAACGTTTTATAAATTTTGCTTTTTATAATGTATCTTTATTTGCCAAGCTTAGTGAATTCTCTCTGCTTAAAGGCCTTGGTACCAATACAAGATTTCGCAAGATAATGAATAGAAAAAAAAGTTATTAGGAAAACATAAAGTTTATGATATTGGTTATATATAGGTGTCTAAAATTTTTAACATTTTAAAAAGAAACGATAGAAAGAATGTATGTTAAATTGGCAATTTATATGAGAGGCTTTCACTTCCAATGAATTTGAATACAAAGGAGACTTATAATTGAAAGAATTGGATCCAAGGACAACAGATTTTATGAAACTTTGTTATTTTGTTTCATCGAAGATGTACCTTTATATTTGTAACACTTTCCAATATTTGTAAAATGGTTTCATTTATTTCCTCACTCATAAATATCTAATACAATGTTCTAATCAATATTATCCGGTATTATTATTATTATTATTATTATTATTATTATTATTATTATTATTATTATTATTGTATGTCACCAATATAACTTAAAGACAGTTTAATATATATTTAAATTTAAATATATTTTTTGATAGTTACAAAAATCGCTAATGCCTACTTTATGAGGAAGAAACAAGTAGATTGTTTATACAGAATGGGAAAAATATGTATTAATATTTAAATAATTAATTACTGTTTAATAATTTTTCTTTGTAACGTCAAATTACGTTGAATAAAAAGTGGATCCCATAATACCTTTTTGATTATATAAGATCGTTTGCGTTGATTTTCTACGTTTGAAGCTGAACAGACTTAAGTGTTTTTTTAACTTGCACGGTAGAATTGTATACTTCCATAAACATCTGAATTTATGATTTTTTAGATAAACAATGCTAATCGTAACATAAATTTTAGACATTAAATTTTCATTGTTGAAAATTTTATGTAGGGTATTAAAATGTGTGAAGCCTAAAAAATATTTTAGAAAATATTTATATATTAAATATTTATATTTATCTATTAAATTATTAATTTAATAAACTATTATTTATCCCTTCGTATTTTTAATGACAGCTGGTTTAGAGTTTATTCATTTTCATTTGTTAAATAAATTGAAAATTTGCGAAATAAAAATACCCTATTTGTATCATGGAAGATTGGAAGCATAGGCTTCGTTCAAACTATAAAAAATTTACCAAAACGGTTTGATGTTAAAAGCAACAACAAATTTAACGTACATTTTTATTGTATCAGATTCTATTCTTACATGCGTGCGTATTCATAAGTATTAATAAATATGACGCCAGAGATAAAAAATTCATTTATGACCATACTTCATTTTAGCTGGAAATTTGTCCTGTATTTTATTTCCATTTAATTAAGAAATATTTTATTATCTCGTTAACTGAAATATTTTTAAAGAAAACTGAACAATATAATATACAAGTGTTCTTTTTTCATAGTTTATTTAAAGTTACAATTGAAGGGGTGAAATACTGTTACGCTAACATGAAAGTTTAGTTTTAGAAGAACAGTCACGTCAGCATATCTAATGTTTTAGAAAGTATAATTTCAATTATTTGAATCTATAACAATAGGAATGAGAAAGACTTTTAACACTTTAATGGTATTCATGTGGAGTGTCAATGGTATTTGTTAGCTAGTAAGATTTTTAATATTACCAGAAATACCACAAGGAAAATAAATTGTCAAGGTTTTTGGAGACCAACTGTTATACAAACTGTAATTTGTTTTCTTAAATATTAGCCAGGATCCACCTCTTATAATCGATATGTTGCAAGAATGCAAAAACATCAGGATATTCAGGGTGGTGGGGATGTAGATTTGGTCCTCTCCGAAGGAAAATCCCAACTAATAAATTGTCAAGAACTAGAGGAGCACCATCATCATTATGACCAGCGCGTTTATTTGGATGAAAAGTGCAAATATCCTGATCGGAAAGTTGAAAAAATTGTCGATATATAGTCACACATTCCTGGTGTGCCATTATGGGCACTTCGATTGATCGTAGTTGTAACGGGAATTGCGTTCCAGGGCTGAAATTTAGAAGAAAAAGCATCATTTATATATATGTGATACATGTCGAGCGCTTGTAATTTATTATCTGTGCATGACAAGAAAATGTTTATAAATTGCTTGACGCGTAAAATGTTATATTTTAAGTATGTATTTAATATATTATTGATGACTTACTCAGCTGTGTTTCTTGAGTTGAATCCCCAACCACTAATAGTAGCAATCATACCAGGTAGCACAGGTCCTACATGTAGGTCAATTTTGTTTGACTTTACACTAAACATGATTTCTGGATCAACCGTAAGCAAGGCAATACCTGCCGTAGGTCTGTCTGGATGATTACCGAGGTGTCTCTTTATTGCTGTTACATTGTGAGATATAACGACACGATTCGAAAATGATGATCTAGAGGTAACTTTGTAATAGCTCGGTTGTTGGAAGGTAATACAATCAGAGGCAGTAAGAATAACTCGTTTCGATAGAATAGTACCCACGCAATGGATACGATTATTAAATTTTACAATTACAATGTATGGATGGTTTTCAATTCGTATGGGTACATCTTCACCCGGCTTGTAACTAATTACACGTTTCTGGCGAGCCAGAAAACTCGATGATTCCGCTGCAAGAATTTGACAAATTAATCTGTTAGTATCATTTTATAATTGTCACTATTTTTTTATTATACTAGTTTTTTATTGTCACTGTTTTATTCCAGATATTTATAGAGATTTCATTTCACTCACTAATATTCTCGTCTGCGAAGGAACCAATAATTCCTTGAGACCAAATCCCACAAAGAATTAAAAGATTCAAGTATATTTTCCCCAGCATATTAGAGCTGAAATGATATTATTTTCTTAAATTACTGAGAGTAAAAGAAGATGGATTTTTTACAAACTGTCACTTATATCTCAATTTAGCAAGTAAGATGAGGCAATAAAGCCGTAAACATTGTTTGTTAGGTATAAGACTCAATCAAGAAAGTTAGCTCAGTAAATATAAACTATATAAAGAACATTATTCAGATATTATTGTAAAGATGTGACAAACAATTTTATCACGTGCTCAATTCTCCGGTTATTGTTTTCGTGGCACTAGACTGAACCAGTTCTTTCGCCCTAAGAGCTATCAGCTAAGGGTTTGTTCAAGGCTTATTAAATAAAATGAAAATTTAATACTATTCTATTTGCTTAAAGTTTATAATTGTATGGAAAAAATTACTATGTTTGTGGTAGTCACGGAATAGTAAACTATGGTACAACTACTAATTTGTGGTTGCCACAACCGCGATTTCCATTGACAGAACCATATATGTGATTGTTTCTCTCTTAATTTATATGTGTGATGGTCTGGATCTTTGGGAGGACATGGAATCGTTGATTGTGGATGGCGGGGTGCGCTGTAATGACATCTCGCAACGATTAAGTTCCACCCAAAAATACTGACAATTTTATTATGGATGATGATTTTCAAGTACATAAATTATTCAATCCGAAATCACTCAAATTCGTCGACACGACTCGAACGATCTAAACAAAATCGTCGGTTTCAATTCTCTATCAAAATGACCCCCGAGACATTTATTCGAATATCGAGACAATCCTAAACAATTTAATTATCTATATCCTCACAATACCCGAATCAGGAATAATTTCAATTAACAATTTTCCCCACGATCCTATTCCGACCTATCTTCAGATTTCCGTTTATTTGCACTCATACACACGATTCATATCATTCACCATCACTACGCTATTTCCTACCTCGGTACAGATAATGTTGCACGAAATACAATAAATCCTCTCCCTCTATGTATCTCTGGTCCTCCGTCCTTGCAGCTTCTCAGCGTTGTATCCAAAAAAGAAACAAAGAATTCACGAGCGTCCCCGTGATTCCAAATCCTATTGCTTCTTGAAATTTCCAGCACCAAAAATGAAAACGAGTGGATATGATAATCACTTTGTGAGACCAAGGTAGACGTTACCTCTGGACTCAACGAGGGCCCTCAGCCTTCTCCCTGCTTCTCGGTGATTATCTATCGATACCGGGACGCACTCTATGAATATCTTTATCAAATATTCAATTGTGCCCCCTTCTCTTTGCTACCTTTCGGTACATTACATATGACAACTATTTAATAATAGTTATCACATAATTTTGGTTGTTGTCTCATAATAGACTAATAGTTATGGTTGTGACAATAAAAATTGTAGTTGTTCCATATTTTACTATCTCTGTGATTGTTACAACCACAGAAATTTTTTCCCTGTTCAAGAATTGTAAACTGTATCATGAATTTCAGAGTTTTTAGGTAATCATAAGAGAAAGTATTTTAATATACAATTATAATAGAAATAAAACTCTTTGTCGCGAAATTTTCTAGCTTTATAAAAATGTGATGTACATAATAATAATTATTAATATAGTTGGGACACTCATGGTAGATTTTTTTCTGTGCAAACATAAAATTTGCGAAACTAAATTGCTCTTACAGTAAAGTATCACATGCCCTTAAGTATTAATTTATTTTTTTATAAAAATTTTCTTTTGATGTATTTCCTTAGAGTCAAGAATTGATACAACTATTTCTTAATAGTTGCCACAATCACGCATGTGGTTCTGTCAATGAAAATTGGAAATAGTGATTATGGCAAGCACAAATTACCATTAGAAATAAGTACATATATAATTCGTCCAAATGATTCTTTTTTTCAATTTGTTTTGACATTGAGGATATATAAATTTTTCTCATATATATATATATATATAAATTGGATGATTACTGGAAGTGTGCAACGTCTTTTGGCTGCCTGCTCACTAGTTGTCCCAGCATGGATGTTGTACTTCTTGTTATCGAATTGTAATTCGATTAATTAAATGTTAGCCAAAAGCCACCTCTTATAATCGATATGTTGCAAAAGTGCAAAAACATCAGGATATTCATTATTGAAGTAATGTCCAGTTGGTCCTCTCCGAAGAAAAATCCCGACTAGCAAATTATCAATAATCAAAGGAGCACCAGCATCACTATGGCCACAGTATTTTTGATCATGAAAAGTGCAGATATCGTTATCGGCAATATTAAAAAATGGTCGATATATATTTACACACTCCTGATGTGCTATTATGGGTACTTGGATTGATCGCAGGTGTAATGGACATTTCGTTCCACGACTGAAATTAGGGAGAAGATGCAATGTTATTAGTTTGATTGATGTGCATGTTTCTGGTCAATATCTGTGAATGGCCACAGAAATTTTCCATATTGCTTGATCCGTAAAATATTATACTTATGAATTTAATATTGTATTATTGATGACTTACTGAACACCGGAATCGTCGTTGTATCCCCAACCACTAACAGTACCAATCATACCTGGTAGCAGAGGTCCTGTATGTAGATCTATTTTTTTTGAGTATGTATTAAACATGATAGGTGGATGAATAGTAAGCAAGGCAATACCATCCGAAGTTCTGTTCGGATGATTGCTATAGTGTCGTCTTATTGCTCTTACAACGTGATGTGTACCACGATTTGATCGTGAAGAACTAGAGATAATATCGTACTCGTTTACATGAAAATGACCACATTCAGCAGTGGTGATGACAACAAATTCCGATAGAATGGTACCCACGCAAAAAATACGATTATGAAGTTTAATATTTACAATGTATGGATGATCTGAAATTCGTACTGCTTTATCTTCATCCGGCAAGCGATTAATTACACGCTTTTGACGATCAAGAATACTAGTTGAGTCTGCTAAGAGAATTTTATAAATTAGCTGGAATTTTATAATTGTTACCCAGTGGGCAAAAAATTGAAAGACGTTTTTAGAACGTTTTAAAAACGTCGTAAGAACGTTTTTTGGCCTGACATAGGACGTTTTGAGGACGTTTTTAGGACGTTCTAAAAACGTCTTTTATTTCTTGCCCACTAGGTACTTTGTATACATTGTATTCCACATATTTTTAGGGATATCATTGTACTTACTAAGATTCTTATTTGCAAAAGTCTCAATAATTACTTGTGACCAAATTCCACAAAGAATTAAAAAAGTCAAGTTTATTTTCCTTGGCATTTTAGAGCTGATGAGATGATGAAATAAAATTTTCTTGTGTCGCTCCACTGAATATGAGAAAAAATTGGACACTTTTTACAAATGTATGCCTTTAATAGGTGCTTTTATTTACCAAGCTTCATGACTCATGTTTTATTAACATTTCAATACAAATAAATAGTTTCGTAAGATTAATAGCACTATAAGGAAGTAACATCTTAGACAAATATAAAATTCGCAATAAATCTTAGACATTATAAAAATATAAATACACGTAGGGTATTTCAAGACAATTTAAAAAAAAAATCTTAATTACATTTGTTAGTAAAGAAGAAGTTAAATATAATAAATTATAACACTTAAAAACAAAGAAAATCCGCGTGGATATTGTAATTTTTAAATTATCTGTATCACTTGAAACATTTCGAAAATTTTATGGCATTTTTATCAGCTTTTGCCGTACGCTAATCGGCTTTAAATTACGATTCCAGACTCTAAAATGGCCTTTAAAAATGTTTCTCAGGGGTGCAGTTATTGAAATAAATTCTAGAGCTTGACGAATTAATTTTTAACATGAAGAGATATTAATATGTTGTTTATTTGTTTTTTTTAATTCCTCTCACTATGCGACAATTAATGTTATCTTGACTTATTAAAATTTTAATAATAACTTCAAACTGACGCACCTACATAATTAATTTTATAATTATGCAAATACCATATGTAGAATTGGAATTCCAATGTATTTTACGAAATTTAAAGGATTTTAAGAGAATTTAAGTACTTTTAAGAAATTTAAAGTTATTTCGAAAGATTTCAAGTGATTTAAAAGAATTTTAAAGAGATTTTAAAAAAAATGCGAAATAGTTTCAAAATTTCCAATTATTTTAACATATTTGTAAATATTCTAAAGGATTTTTAATTATATTAAAAGTTTGCAAATAATTTTAATCCAATAGCAATTTTTATCCCAATTTCTAGCTTCGATGATTTTGAAGGTACATATTGAATGAATTATTTTAAATATTTTGAAAAAAATGTAAGGGGCTTCATTGAAAAAGAAAAACTCTAAAATATGTTTAAAATGGGAAAATGAGCATGAAATATGTAAAAATTGAAATATATTTTTTATTTTAAATATATATCAATTAATAAATAATAAATAGTTTTTAAAAAATTATATAAATTATTAGGGCCTCGTCAGAACCCCATTTTAAATACGGCTAAATGGGGAAATTTCAATCTACTTTCAATATAAACGTAAAAAGTAAAATCAAAATATTTCCCCAGAAAAAAAATAATCTGGATCCACATCATCTGTTGGTCATAATCCGGTTGTCGCCAGTTGCTGTAGCAACTCTGTCTACGAGGCCATCAGGTCATAATTTGACATTTTTATTGCAGGCAAAAACCAGGTTCTATTTTGCCTGTCAAATAGTCAGAGTCTAGACAAATTATTTTGCACTTATTTTTTTATTTATTGCATAAAAATTTACAATAGTGCAATTTGCCAGAATGACGCTTCAACTCTTGAAGTCGTTTGAAGTCACTTAAAATCTCTTAATTCATTGAATTTCTTCTAAAAGATCTGAATCTGTAGACTCTTTACATGAAAATAATCTTAAAAGTCTTAAAATTATTTAGAATCTCTTAAAATCTTTTGAAAATCTGTAAAATTTGTAAAATCAATAAAAATAAAATAAGAAGAAAGTTTAAACAAAAATTCTAGAAAAATGTTAACAAAGAAATTTTGAAGATATTGTGAATACAAATTTTGTACGAAAATGTTAAACATTTTTTGAAGATTTTTCTTTATTTCGGAAATTTAAAAATTCGGCTATTTCATATTTTCGGGATATATTGAAATTTCGGTAATTTTCTACTGTCGTTAATAAATATTTTCGATATATTTAAATTTCGTTAATATGTAAACACTTTCGGTAATATTATTTTAATTTCTGAATTTGAATTTAGGGGAATTATTTTTATTGAAATTTGGTGAAATAAAAAAAAATAATAAACCATTTTATATTAATTTAAAATATTACCAGAGATATTTGTAAAATTCTGAAAATTTCTAATAACATAATATTTCAGAATATTCTAGTTTTCCAGCATTGAAGTAAATTTAAAACTCAGGTATCGAGTAACCCTCAAGTGAGATTGTCATTGCTCCCCGGAAAACAAGGGGAAGGTGGAAAATACACCGGAAGACGCCTGAAGTGTCTTAAATTTTCTGGCCTCTGCAAGGTGCAAACTCTGACACTGTCTTTCCAATTCATTTCAAATCTGACCTCCGCTCAGTCAAGTCGCATCTTTCACGATTGCAGAACTGAAAATTTTTAGTGAGTGTGTGTCTAAGAGTCTAAATTGTGTGTGTTTTTTTTAAACAAAATAAAGTCAAAACAGTGAACAAGCGGATTAAAGAAAAATGCCTACTGTATTAGAAAATTCATTTCGTAAGTATATTTTCATAAGCAATAATTAATTCAATAAAATTTCACTCTAATTAATGTTGTTAGCTTTTTAGCAAATTCAAATTCCTGAAAAAAAAAATAAATATATAATTTTGTATTTAAAATCTTCTTTTAACATTTTTCTAAACAAAGATTATAAACAAATATGTTAAAACAAAGATTTTGAACAAATAACTTTTATTCTATAATAATAATAATAAACCAGGATTTTATAGAATAAGATATAGTTTTTTTAATTAAATGAATTCTGAAAGCAAAACAATAATTTCAAGTTTGTTTTCATTGAATTTACTTAGAAATTGCAAATTTGTAGTTACTCCGAAAAAGATAATAATTAAATTGACTCCGAAAAAATATTAATCCAAAAATTACAACTTATTTCCATTGTTGAAAAGTTGAAAATATTAAAAATACTGCTGAAAATATTTAAAAATAATAAATGCATCAAAGGTTTATAAATTTATGAATATTTACGAATCTCCGACATTTGGCTACTTGATGTAGCTTTTCGGAGCTAAACAGATTTCAATGGTTGAAGGGAAATTTCGTGTTAATTTTATGACCCTTTCTTACGAAGGAAATGAGGGTCTAAGACTCTAAGATGCTTATGGTCACTTAAGTACCGAGTCCTAAAATCTGTCGCCTCATTTCTTACAATTTACAATTAGACTAGACAGGGTCGGTCTGCGTTCAGGCCCAAAATGCCTTAAGTTGGGGAAAACCCACAATATTCTGGACAATTTGCTTTATATATAATTGTACACAATTCTATTCTCGGTATACTTCTGTTTACTTTTACCTTCGTCTGTTTAAGACGATGTATTAGGTATCCGACTCTTTTCTTATCGATATACTATTTTCCTTGTAAATACATTTTTTCATTTACATATAAAATTGCGAGATTGATTTTAAAATTTATAAAATTAAAGAAAATATATGAGAAATAATACATATACTATAAGTATATGTAAATTTGTACAAATGAGAAAAAATCTCTTTTTTTAAACTTTTTTACGATTTTTTTACATTTCTTATTTTTCGAATACATTGAAAGGCTATTTTCTATCAGATTATCAGGAAAATTGATAACTCTGAGCGAAATTGCGGACATATGAACAAAATCGCAAAAATCCTGTATGAAAAAAAAGAATCTTAAAAATTATTTAAATTATGGAAATATCTGCATGAAGTCCCCCAATTTCTTACAGAAATTACTAAAGGCGGTTGAAAAAATTTTTTACTTGAAATTATTCTTCAAAAGTGTGATCGAAATAGGTGAAAAAAATTTGATATCTTTTAAATTATCGAAATGGAAATGTAGGGAAAAATACCAGTAAAGTAGGGATCAGATAACTAATGAGATATTTTATTCATTTTATTTATGGAGATATTTTATTTCTAATCTGAAAGTAATCTTTTGTGAAAATAAAAATTTTAAATATGTATTTTTTGTTTTCAGTTTCAGAGGAGAATTCGTTTTCAGAAAAAAAAAGTTCTTCCTGGATAAAGGAAAACATGATTGAAAGTCCGGTAAGTTGAAAAAAATTGCATTTTAGGAGATTTGTTCATTCTAGAAATACTTCAAGAATGTTTTAGGACGAATATTTTCAAATTTGAATAAAAGTAAATATAATTGTCAATTTTAATTTACAGACTAAACGAGCCTTGGCAGAGATTCAACTAAGGGTTCAGCGTGCCACAGAAAGATTGGAAATCCCAGATTGGTACCTCAACAAAACGTCCAAGGCGCCAAAAATACTGAAATACAGCACTTCTAGTGATTACAGGGAACCTTCATGGAGAAGGGGAGTAAAACCAGAACAAATTTCTACAGATAGTCCCAAAAATTCCTCTGATCCAACTGGTAAGAAATTTTTTTAATATACATTTTGAGTAAAACTTAGTTAAAGATAACTACTGAAAAAAACGGGAAAAAAATTAATTAACTTGAAAATAATTTAAATTGAATGGATATCTGAATGACATACCAAAAGGGGAACGAAACCGTGGAAAATTTGTCGAAATCAGAAAAAAATCTTAAAAATAATTGCAATTACACAAACATTTGCACGAAATCTAAAATTTCGTACCGAAACTATCAAAAACGGTTTAAATAATTGAAAACTCGAAATGGGTTTGTAAAAATGTGACTGAAATCGTGAGATAAAATAAAGAATCTTAAAAATTATTTAAATAACAGAAACACCTGAACGAAATCTCAAAATATGTAATATCTTTATCGAAACCGTATACAATTTAAGTTTAAAAATTACTCACACTTGAATAACAAATTTGATTGTATTTCAGGAATTTATAAAACCAGCAAGGAACAAAAAAGTTCAATGAACGAGTCATTGCCTTCTAGATCTTATGGCACCCCACGGATGTTGGAAAAATCGACAAATGGGAATAACTCATCTTCTCCAGTCTACGAAACTCCTTCTAGACTTTACGGCACCAATCGAATGTTGGAAAAATCGACAAATGGGAATAACTCATCTTCTCCAGTCTACGAAACTCCTTCTAAACTTTACGGCACTAATCGAATGTTGGAAAAATCGACAAATGGAAATAACTCATCTTCTCCAATCTACAAAACTCCTTCTAGACTTTACAGCACCCCTCGAATGTTGAAAAAATCGACAAATGAGAATAACTCATCGTCTCCAGTCTACGAAACTCCTTCTAGACTTTACGGCACCCCTCGAATGTTGGAAAAATCGACAAATGGGAATAACTCATCGTCTTCAGTGTACAAAACTTCTTCTAAACTTTACAGCACCCCTCGAATGTTGGAAAAATCGACAAATGGGAATAACTTATCTTCTCCACTCTACGAAACTCCTTCTAGACTTTACAGCACCCCTCGAATGTTGGAAAAATCGACAAATGGGAATAACTCATCGTCTCCAGTCTACAAAACTCCTAGACTTTACAGCAACCCAGGAATGTTGGAAAAATCGACAAATGGGAATAACTCATCGTCTCCAGTCTACAAAACTCCTAGACTTTACAGCAACCCAGGAATGTTGGAAAAATCAACAAATGAGAATAATTCATCGTCTAATGTCTGCAAAGTTCCTGAAATAGATAAATCAGGAATGAAAAATCCGGAACCAATTGAAATTGTTGAATCTGGTGCAACTGGTCCAAAGATGAACGAAACCTTCATCAAATTTCCAAGGCCATCATCTTTTATCCTTAATAAAAGTGGTACTTTTCCCAAGATTTCGCCTTCCAGAAAAATGAAAAATATCAATATTGTCTTCCCTCCACCAAAGGCTCCACCAAAGGCTCCCCCAAAGCCAGATCTACCAAAATCAAGTTCACCATCTTGGTCTTTGGAGACCAACTGTGATACGGTTAAGAATTCTGATTTGAATTTCAAAGTCAACAAATCAAATTTCAGTTTCGAAGTGAACAAATCAAATTTGAGTACCGAAGTCAACAAATCAAATTTGAGTACCAAAGTCAACGAATCGAATTCTTTCGGAAGTATACTTTCTGACGATGAAAAATTCAATACGCCAAGGAGAAATAAAATGAATACAAGTTCTTCCTTCAACTCGAGTTTTGTCCATGTAATTTCACCGAAACCTTTTTCGAAAAAAGCTGACACGCCTATCGCGTCTCCGGCTTTTGATTTTAACGTAAGTATCTTTGTAAACTGCAAACTTTGCATAACTTGAAAATTATTATTAGTTTTTATTTTTTTTTTATTTAGAAAATTGTAAAAATTTTATTTAATTTGCAGATTCCAGAAAATTCAACTTTAAAGGAAACTGAGCCGAAATTGTTCACCAGCGCATTGGATAAGCGAACTCCATCACCAAAAACTTCTGCTTCCCATGAAAATACAGAACATGTCGAGAATTTTTCGAAAAATACAGTTACTACTCCTAAATCGTTATTGAGTCGCAAGTTCTGGAAGCTGATCAAAGGTACTGGTAAAAAAAGATTTCTATATTTTTTTAATTTTCCATAGTTATCGAAATATCTCTGAATTAGTATTTATACTGTTTCATTTTTCGAATTACCATTTATGTTATAATCTTGGCCTAAATTAAATTCGAAGCTCTGTTAAGGGTGTTGGAGCCACGTTCTAATTTAAAAATTTGATTTCTTTATTTTACTCAACAAATATTAAATATTGAATTTTTCCCCTCTGTAGAATTAATAAATTTTTAACTGGAATTATGCGTATAGAGCAAAAAAATATTTATCTATAATTTTCGTTGAGTAAAATGGTGAATAGAATTTTTGGGTCCAACGCCCTTAAACCGACATTCTCAATTTTATAGCTTTTTCTAAAATATTTACTAATCCTGACCGAAAGCACGAATAAGTTAAATAAAGTTCCACAAATTCGCAGCTCAATTTAAAAATAAAAAATCTGAATAAAACACAAAAAAAAACTAAAATTTGAATTGACTTTTTCAGAAAAAAAGCATTCGACTTATTGGCTTGGAGAAGTGAAGCCCTTCGGTCCTAATTGTCCTAAAACTTGCCAGGAATGTGGAGCAAAAACGCCAAGAATTTTCGCCGCAGTGACATCAAATCCGAAAAGTGTGAATCAGATAATTAAGGAGAAACTCATCGCTCGAAAATACGAAAAAATACAGGGAGCATCAGCCAATCAAACTATACCCACTGCTCCTGTGACTAATATCGAAAATGTGGAGGAGAAGAAAATACAGAACGGCGATAATTTAGCTCAAGAAATCATCCAAGAATTAAAGGAAAAGTGCAAACTCAAGAATTCGGATGACTTGCTGGGAACGAACTATTTCGTTAAACGTTTAGCCAACGACTTAGGGGGTGAAGACCAGCTTGATGATTCTTCAGAGGAAGAGGTAATTACAAATTTTCTTCAATAATTTTAATTATTTATATTTTTAATTCATCTTGAATCATTCTTAATTCACCTTTAATTTTTTTCATTTGCGATTAAGGGCATATACCACGTATAAATCCCTGCATTACCGGCATGTCTTTCTCTGTAAGATATGCTTTGTTATAAAAATAAGATATCAAGTTGAAAATTTGTGATACTAAAGAAAAAGCACTAAGGTACATTTCTCTGGTCCTCAATATTTAGAATTCCCTCCAAAAAATTGGACTTGAAAAATTTTAATTTTTTAAAATAAATATTAAGAATCAGACAAACATATCTTGCTATCTTTTTTTTAATTTTACAAATTTTCAACTCGATATCTTGTTTTCCACAAAACTTATAGAGAAAAATATATTGATAACGTGGCACAAGCCCTTAAAATTTTTTTTTATTCACTTTGAAATCCTTCGAATTTTTTGTAATTCATCTGAAAATATTTTTGATTCCTTTAAATCGTATTTTCAAAAATTACTTTACATTCTGTTTCATTTTATCGAATTTTCTTGATATTTTTCAGTTTTTTTATTCACCATGAAATCAAATTTACGTTTTGATATTTTGATTTTTTGCGTATGCATATAATTCCAATTCTTTCGACTTCTCTTGAGATTTTTCGATATTTATAACTCATCTTGAAATCGTTTTCCTTTTCATTCAATTTGTTGTTTTAATTAACTGATTCCAACTCATTTTCTTTTGAATCCACGTTGAATTCTCTTCGTTATTTTGAATTCTCTTATATATTCTTTAATTTCTTTAAATTCATAAAAATACTAATAAAAACCTATTTTTTCTCTCTTCAGGTTGACCAAGAATGTTCCGACAGCGATCCGGAAACGAATTCGTTGGGTTCTTTGTCCTCGATTTCCACGTCCTTCAAAATGTCGGAACCCGGAAGTCACTGTGGAATAGTTACTTCAACCCTAAAAAGCAGCGTCGTCAAGTCTCGCACCAAAAAAAATAAACAACTAAACAAAACCTACTCTGCCCCATTTGAAGATAAAGAGGTTTTCTGGATTCCGGTGAAAACGCCAGATCTCCCAAGAACGAGTACGTTAATGAGCAGCAAGCCGAAGCGTTCCGAAAGTAAAACTGACTCGCCTTGCATCAGTCCAATTCTCCGCTTGAGTAATATTAATCGAGCTGACGAGAGGAATTATCAAAAATTCTATGGAATTCTTGATTCCAAGCCCAAGGTCGCAACTAAAAAGTTTATGGATACTGACAAAGGCGGTGTCTTGGATTCTGGATACTCGGATCGCTCCAGCAACAATGCTAACAAATCTGTCACAAGCAGTATAAACGATTCTATCTCCAATAAACCCTTGGATAGAGAACGTTTATTGAAAGCTGCAAATTGGATTACAATAGAACCACATAGGAAAATAGTTTTTTAGTGGAAAAAGAACGGAATTTACGTTGTTTAGAGTCGTCAATGTACACAGAAAGCTTTGAGATCAGTGAGACTGACTGTTACTGACTGAGACCAAGACTTAGGCCAAGGATGTTGTAGACTTGTAGATGCGCTGCGTTGCGACGATTTGAAGAAATACTCCGTGGCCCCTCTATATTTTTCGCGGGTGACTAAATTAGCTACTAAAACAAAAGATATATTTTTTTTCATTCTGATTTTAATTTTTACATAAAAATTTTAATATTCACAAAGCAAGCATTCGCCAAGTTTTTGAAACCATCTATCTATATTTCATGTTTAGGCCAATTATTTTTTCGAGATTTCAATTTTCTTTGTTTGAAAATTCTTAAAATTAAATAAAAATTATGTCAATTAGGCTTTATAGATTATAATTTGTAAAAAATACAAAAAATGAGTTTTAAATTATGTATGTAAGAAATTTTATAAATATTATCATCATGTGATTCAAGGTGCAGTCCCATGTTGGCAGAAAACGTCGGCGTAAAGCAGAAATTCATGAGAGTGACAGAAACAGGCAGATCTGTTTGTATCTTTTACTCTCATGAGTTTCTGCTTTACGCCGACGTTTTCTGTCGACATGGAACGGTATCTTAATTTTTTTGTGATTTGTAGCCAATGAGCATTGTTTTTAATATTCGAATTAATATTTTATTATGTATACTCTGTAAATTACTGTTCATTTATGGATTATTTTTTTTATAAATAATGTACATATATGTTTACTTCAATGACTATGACCACAATTTATACTTCTACGTTTTATTTAGAAATAAATAACTGCGATTAGACTTAAGTATGTTAACGTCAGATTTATGTGATTGTTTCTTTGTCCTAAATTATTCGTAATTTCAGTCCAATGAAAAGTTACAAATACATATATTTTATCTACGAAAATTATGTAAATTTCAAAAATGTTTGATATAAGACTTTTATGTATTTCAATAAAATAATTATTTCATAAAATCAAATTATCGTTTGTATTTTTTATAAACAACTATATTTATTATTTATTTTTGATTTTGTTATTAAAAAATGTTTAGGAATCTGATGGGTGCCAAAAATATTTTAAAATATTTTCAAAAGCGATGTCGGTAAAACACAAATTATTTTTTTTTATATTAACAAAAAGTTTGTTGACGTCCGTTGCCATATTATTTATCATTTCCTAAAGTTTGAGGAAAAAATATTTATTATTTATGGCAAAAAATGTAAGAAACTGAATTTTTCGTAATACAAGTATTACCTGAAGGGCGTCGGACCCAAGTGTTCAGCTCAAAATTTCATTTGAAAAATAGAAAATTTTTTATTTGAAAAAGTAAAAATGATTGGAAATTAACCAGGTTATCTACAATTTTACTCAGGTAAATTAATATGGTAAGTAAACTAAAGTCCTCTATTCCAGTTTGAATTTCGCGACATTACTATTTTACAGTGTTGTCAAAAATGGCGTATAGATTCAGCCTGTGTTGCCATATCTGGCCACACTTTCCTTCCACTGTTCGAATTTGGTGACTTTTTAAATTCCCTAGGGACAAGGCCGATTTTAATTTTATTGCGTATCATTTTTCTAAAACCATACAGAATTGTTTATTTTACAGAACGTGACTTTAAGTAATAATAAAACTTAAAATAGATCGTTTTAACACAGTTTTAAAAAGATGCCCGAAAGGTTTATAATTTAGGGAATTTTTTGTTGTAATTCTAGTGAATTTACAGAAGCGTGACAATATTCTGTAGATTCTGCGTTCATAGTCATCCATTTTGAACTTTAGTGATCACAGCAACGCCGACGTCTGCTGACGCTTTTAAAATTGTAAAATATTTAACGTGTCTTTGGTGATTTTTGCCGAAGATTACGTTGTTATCCGAAAATAAAAACAGAAATAA
Organism: Synergus japonicus; assembly: GCA_900474275.1. Lineage (NCBI taxonomy): Eukaryota > Metazoa > Arthropoda > Insecta > Hymenoptera > Cynipidae > Synergus > Synergus japonicus. The sequence goes on along the minus strand of UCOH01009311.1, from coordinate 131,683 downwards.
AAGTGAACTTTTTACTGCGAGGGCATCTTTAGTGTCCTTTCTGTTCTGAACGGTGATTTTATTTGCACAAATCGGTAAGTTATGCTCTCTCGCAAAATTTTCGTATTTTTTCTTATTGAATTATTTTTGCCAAAAATAAAAAGTAATAGAATGGTTGAAAAGACATAAAATTACTTTCGGGTCGTGGATGTAAGCTCTAGTTTCAAAATTCAATTGTTTTTCTACATACAGGGAAAACAACATAAAATATAAATGCAGTAAAGCGAAGCGTTTGATGAATTCTAAACTTTTCATGCCTTAGTGTTTTATTGGCCTTAATAAATTGCGTTTTTTGGAGGATTTCTTTTAAGAATACGAATTTTCATCTAAATCCGGTCAATCCGAATTTTTCGAAATCATTCAGATTGATGCGGATTAATTCTAATTACACTCCTCTCTCATGCTAGCGGCCATTTCGGTTGGCCTGCTGCTAACGCTAACACGAGAGAATTGGAAACGTTGCAGCAGTGGCGTATAGATAGCTTTTTTCAATGGGGGCATAGAGCAGAAACTCATGAGAATGACAGAGATAGGCAGATCTGTTTGTCACTTTCACTCTCATGGGGGGGATTGATCCTCTACCCCTCACCAGCGTCACTGCGTTGCAGTACTGCTGAGTTCGAGAGTCTTTCTTCCCGCCCGACTGAACCCTTTACAGGGGCGTAGCTACCGTCGTATCAGTCGTATCAATGATATGGAACCCCGAGCTTTAGGCGGTCCCCGAGTATGTAGCGAAAATTCGTAAAAATTAAAATTTAAAATTAAAATGGTAGAAGGGCCCCCCGACCAATTTTGATACAGGGCCCCCCTAGAGTAAGCTACGCCACTGACCCTTTCATTCTTGGCGGATTAAGTCCCTTCGGGGTCCGGTGCTTAAATTAACGACGGGGGATTTTAGAAAAAGTAGCATATGTATTTTTAAATAATATTTTGTCATATTCCATTTGTAATTCTATCCCATATTTTTTTTCTGTATAACCGGATTATTTTATTGCATATTATATTTTTTCCTTGGGGAACTGGAGGCCCCCCACTGGTGCGAGGCTCGATGCTTCAGCACCAACAAGCTCCCCTCATGATCCGGCACTGAGTATAAATATATATAGTACCACTAGATAGTACCGCCAATTCTGCAGAACCGCTGACACGAGCGTCGCTATCATGAAAGAGGCCTGTAATTCGGATTTATTCGAAAGTTCAGATTGATTCAGATTGACTGGAAGCACTCTGATTAATACATTAAATTCACCGGATTCATTCGGATTAAAAGTTTGGATTGTTTTTGAATGGGCCTCTGACTCCGATTAATTCAGATTGAAAACTTTTTTCGGATTAAATCGGAATGAATATGTTTTGTATATTCAAATGTTTTTGTTTTTTTTTTTTGTAAATTTCGAATTGATTTGGAAAAATTCGGATTTGTTCAAAATAAATTTGAATTCGAAACTTCACAATTCTTTTTTTCAAGTTTTAAATTATAATTGGACATTCTTTTGTTCTTATAGTTATTCTTTTTTTTTTTTGTTTAACAAATCGAAACCCTAGTAAAACGACAAATATAGAATTTTAATAGTTCAGTCAGGTTCAGAGCTACGAAAATTCACAGAGAAGACTTAACAGTGAAAGATGGACGCAGATAAATTCAAAGATATTTTGCTTCTTTATACAATTTCTTATTTAGAGATTACTAGAAACTTGCATTAAAATGATTGAATAAAAATATTTATTATTGCGAACGTAAAGTTGCGAAAACTAAATTTGCTCTTATGGTAATTATCACATGCCCTTAAATGCAGATAAATCAAGAACTCTGCTTTAACCTTTTTCTGTCGTAATTTCTCTGCTATTTGCAAATTCCCTTTTTATTCCTCTAAAAAATCGAATTGAAAAATATTAAAAAGTATATTTAATTATATTAAATTTTTTTGAAACGCTCAAGCCCAGAAATTAAGAAAAAAAACTATTTTTTTAAGTCCAAATTTTTTGGAAATTTACAACAACAAAAAAACATTTTCTTTGGTTGTATACTTTTTTAAAAGAAATTAATGTATTTTGTAAAAAATTTCTTCACTTTAAATCGAAGACAAAATTGAGCAAAAACAGAAAAAGGCATTTTTGCACATTTTAAAGGAGTTGGATCGAGATTCAAACTTTAAATTCGATTTCCACATTTTTCTTAATAAATACTATAAACAGATATATTTTTGCTTTGTATGCAATAACAAATAATAACAATATTGTTTGAGTAAAATAAGGAAATCGAATTTTCAGGTTTTAATCTCAAAATTAAATTTCTGCATTTTACTCGAAGAATATTAGAAATAGATTTTTTTTCGTTTTGCAGCGATACTTTTTTTAAAAATAAAAGTGTGCCCAGAGAGCGAAATGGAAAAAACTAGCTGTCAAGTTGTATCAACTTTTGTACTCATTCAATGAGCACTTTGCTTCCTCATAGAGGAAGCATTAAGTATTCTTTACATCAGCATTAAATTTTGATTACTTGAGAAGTTATATTCAAAAAATTCATTTTCGAAAATTACAATAAAGCATAACTTTCTTATTTTTTTATAAAATGCATTAATCTTTTAGGTGAATCGATTCGTTTAGACACAAAGAATCTTTATTTTCTTTACATCAGCTTTAAATTTTAATTATTTCAGAAATTATAATCGAAAAATTAGTTTTTTAAAAATACAATTAACCATAACTTTCTTATTTCACAATTAAATGCATTCATCATACAGGTCAGTTGATTCATCTCGACATAAAGAATATTCATTTTCCTTACGTCAACTCAAGATTTTGATTATTTGAAAACATAGAACGAAAAATTAACTTTCAAAATTATAAATAAACATAACTTCCTCATTTTTTAATGAAATGCATTAATCATATAGGTCAATCGATTCGTCTCGATGAAAGGAATCTTCATTTCCCTTACACCAGCTGTAAATTTTCAATATTTGAGAAGTTATAGTGAAAAAATTAATTTTACGAAAATTATAAAAGTACATAAAACTTTTGAAATTAAATATTTTGTTAAACCATTGTAAGAAATTCAACTAGGTATATAGTGGAATAACTATGCAAAATTTCATCAATTTATCTCCACGCGTTTTCAAGAAATTGCTGGATCGTGACACATATACATACATGCATCCGGACATTTTTTCAGATCATCATATTAGATATATTGCCCTTGAAATATGTTCAAAAAAAACCTTTTTTAGGAAACTGGATTTTGTCACCACTACAAAGCTTCCTCTATGAGGAAGCAATATTTAATTTCCATCATTTTTTACTTAAACGAAAAATTTTAAGACTAGTTCCCTTTAAAGAAATCTTACTTAATTTTTAAAAATGACTAATTACGTATTATTACTTATTACCAAAAACGTCGACTAAAAAAATTGACCGTCATTTTTTTGACAATAGGAAAATAGTTTTTTGAATTTTCAAATCCGAAATCAGGCCTTTTATATTTTAAAATTCTCAATTTGATTCTTTGCGCCCAAATAATTCGAAAAGAATTATGTCTAGGACACTAATGTGTCCTGAAAGGGGCTTTTATTTTTTTTTAAATTAAGTTTAATTAAGATTAACAATTCTAATTTTACTTTTGGTTGGATTTGTATAGAAGAATTTCAAAGGATTTTAAAAGAGCTTACGGAATTTCAAGATATTTCAATGAATTTCAAACGATTTAAAAATATTTCAAGGTGGTTCTAGGAATTGAAAAAAATTGTATACAACTTCTAGGTATTTTAACAAACTTTTTGTAATTTTAAGGGTTTTTAAAGGAATCCTAAAAAATTTAAGGATTTTAAAAAGATTTTAAGACATTTTATATAATTTCTAGGAATTTTTACAGATTTTTTGGAATTTTCAGGGATTTTAAAAGAATTTAAAGATTTTTAAGATTTTCAAATTTTTTATATTTCTTCGAAAGTTTTTTGAATTCTTTAAAATCTGTCTTGTAATCTCAATTTTTTGGGGAGCCAAAATAAATGGTTAAAAATTAACTCTAGGACACTAATGCGTCCTAAAAGGGTTTTTAATTTTTTTATATTAATTAAGTTTAATTAAGATTAAGTTAATAAAATCTAATCATTGATTACAAAGAAATTACGAATTACTAAAATAAATTAATATGTTTTTCTTGAGCTTGTTGATATTTAATTATATCGTAATTCCAGTTCGATTTCATAATATTAAAGACAAAACTCTTGAGTCATTCGAAATTAATTTAATTCTGAGAATGTCAGTCGAGAAATGCGTGAACTCGGATGTTTGTTTTCAAGATCTTCAGTTGACTTTAAAGTTTTGGTCAAGTTTCACACTCATGGATTAATAATTTCTCGTTCGATCAAAAACTTCGGTAAATTTAATTAAATTGTAGAAATTAATATTTATATTTCTTTTAGCAAATGGATAATAATAACAAAATTATATTTACATTATAACTTTATAATTTATTATATTATTTATAGAAATAATATTGTTTTTATTCCTAGAATTCAAAAATGTTTCCCGCATTTTTGTCTCCTCGACCAAAATCATGTTCGAATATAAATGGAAAACACAGTGACTCAAAAGCAATACAGAATTTATCAGAGGAAGAACGCTATCGAACTTATACCGTGAAGGATATGAAAATGGCCAGAACTTATTTGCCAAAAGAAGTAATTCGTGACTTCAGTTCAGGCTTTGAGGCTTCAGCAAAAAGTTCTTCGACCTCGAAATCCCGAAATTTTGTGAGAAAACTCGTGGCCACTTTAGAGGGTAAAAAGGAAGAAGGAAGTGGACATTGCACAGCAGACGAAGAATTTGTGAAAAGATGTTACACCAGGCCTCCAGTAACAAGTGCCTTATTTTCTACAGAGACAGGTAAACATTTGGAAATTACTACAAAGACTTGACTTTCTATAACCACATATAAAACTAGGAAGGCTATAACATTTTTTACAACACTTCTATCTCGATTTTTTTCCCCAATATTAAAAAAAATTTCAACAATTTTCTGATTGTTTGCAAACATTTTTGCGTCTTTCAAAACATTCCACAAAATATTCTGTAAATATTTCTAATATTCAAAAAGTTGTTTGCTCTTCTTGGAAATTTTGTAGATTATTTAAACATAAAAACAAAAATGTTAGAATATTGAGTAAAGAATGATTAGTTACTAATTTAGTTTGAATGAAATTAATTAAAATAACTAAGGTTCCTTTAAATTATTATTGCAGAAGAGAAAATAGACTTTTTCGATGAAAAATTTGCAGTGAATATTACAAATTTGAGCCAATCGACTATAGTAGATGACGACGAGGAAAATAAAAAGTTGGATAATGCTGATGACGTGGTAAAAAATGAACTGAAATCCGATGATTTTATGAAAATCTGTTTGTCGAGGAATAGTGACTCAAACAGTAATTACATTTTCAAAGAAAAAGTGGATCATTCACGGTAAGAAAAATAATAAATTTAAATAATAATCTACTTCCAATCTTCGTATCTATAACAATCTTTCTATTTTTAGTCCCACTAATCTTCCCTTCATAAGAGAAGAAGAGACTGAAAAAGACTATTTTCGTAAGCCAGATACTGGAAATGACTTTTCTTTCCTACCCGTTTCGTCGAAGACTTCTGATGTGGTTTATCCGGAGCCAAAAAATAAGTGGGGCAGCTTTAAGTATATTAAATAATAATATTATATTTAATAATTTTTAAGACAGTCTTTACAATTCATAAATTCAAAACTTAATCTCTCCATTTTACGCAATGAATATTGGAAATAAATATTTTTTTGCCCAATATAGAAATATTATTCTTTTTATAGACGCACAGGACCTCTGGAAGAGAAAAGATCCTTTAAAAATGTTTTGAGTTCGCTGATGGGATTTAAAAATCGAAAATCGATTCTTCCAAAAGGAAAGAGAAGTATTTTTAATACTAAGGAGAGCCTTGGAGAAGAGATGAGAATTTTCAGAAGGGATATGATGCCTGCTTTACTCAAAGCAGCACGACCTTACAATGAGTCTGAAGAAGAATCGAGCGACGAGACTTTTTCGTCGATTATTGCCGCCTCCAGACCGAAATCTCGATCTTCTGATCGAAGTGCATCCATTCATCCCTTTTATCAGGGAAAGAAAAACGTGCCTACTTTTCAGCAAATACGCGAGGAAGAAAATTCAGAACCTAAGGTATTACTTAATTAAACTATTTATTTTTTAAATGTGTACTAATTTAAAACTAATTGAATCTGTATAATTAAAATTTAATTATTTTCTTAGAACGGATCTTCAAAGGCAGAAAATGATTTTAAGTCACAGGACGAGGACAAAGTAGTTCTTCGTAAGAAGAATGCTCCTTATTTGTACCAAAGACCACCTGCAATTATTTATGACGTTCCAAAATCGAACAAACCTCTCTGCCCAGGCTTGGAGCTAAAAAAAAATCGTGATAGTTTCATCAATTATGAGAATTTAGCGATCATTACTGAAAATAACAAAAATCCTAATTTGGTCCCGAGTAAAGATATTGTCTGTGGGAAAAAAGCGCTTTACATGAACGCACAAAGACTGGAAACTCAAATTTGAGTTACTTTTATAAAACTGAGTAAAGTAATTTTTATATTCATTTTTCAATTATCCTTATTTTAAACAAAAATGTAATTTAATTTCTGTTTTGTAGACCTTATTCGTGTTAAAAACTTTTTAAATTTTCTTATTATGAAAGTTTTCTCGAATGTCGAAATGTCAATATTTTATTCAAATAAACCTCTGAATTATAATTAAATTTAAAACCTATTTAATCAAAATTTTAAAAGAAGTTGATTTTTTTAACTGTGTTACCAGTAATGTATAAAAAGTTTTATTATGATTTTTTAATAGTTATATCATTTTGCTCAACTGAGAATTTTCGTCTCAAGCTCAGTCAAAAATATTTCCAATAGCTTTTTCGCTCTTGTGTGATATAATTTTATTTCAAATCGCGACTTTATTTGTTAAATATGCCGGAATACTTTCTTTATATTTTTAAGAAAGGAATTTGCTGTAATTATACTTATTAAAAGTTAATTGTCAATTGAGTGATAAACAAAATAATTGTCCTTTTCAGGTGTAAATAAAAACCACTTGAACATTGAATTTGAATTTTAGTTCTTTCTTCCAGAATTAGATTTAAGATCCAATCAATTTTACAGAAAAATATATTAACAATCAGATAACTTTATTTAAAGTTAATAAATTTATTCGTTTGCATTTATTTGTAGTTTGTTGGAAATAAAAACTGTAACAAACTGTGTAAAGCACTTGTAACATTTTTTTCGAAAATTTCAAATTTCGCATTTTTCCTTTTGTTTTTTTTTTTCATATTGTACATAAAAAAGTTTTGAAAAGAAATTTTAGATAAAAAATATTTTCGGAAAATCGAAATTTCGGTAATTATCTGCTTCCTTTAATATATGTTTAAATTTCGTTAATAAACATTTTCGGTAATATTATTTTTATTCGAGAATTTTTTATCACATTCAAAATTTTGTTTATTCAAAAAAAAAAATTTTATTCAAAATTTCCCGCCTTTTTAACATTCTAAATTTAATGCGATCTACTGGGGAAAATGTGAACTTATTACATATTGTTATTATTTTTAATCATCTGTCATCTGTCAAATCAGAGAAGTAAATAAGAAAAATTAAAGATTTATTAATAACTAGTAATGTAAGTTTGAAGGAAAATCATGCAAGATATTCCATTAGTTTTATTAGAAAGACACGAAGTAAATTCGATACTTTATAATCCAATCAATGCAACTCAACGTATTAAGGTATAGGTTATGCTATATGAACGTATTTAAATTTAGAAAAAAATATAAAATCATTTAAAATTTAAATAAATTAATGAAACAAAAATCTCTTCGCAGATTGAAAGTTAATTTTTTTTTCTTATTTTGTAGTACAAGAAAGTTTAGATGTGGAAGATTCTAATCATTTATGAACAAAATTTTTCACAAAATATTGTTTTCATTTTACAAAAAAAGTATTAAAATTATACTTTTTTTTCGCTCTATATGCATATTCCTATTGAATGTATGAATAGCTCTACAGAGAGATAAAAAATCTAATTATAATATTTGTTGAGTAAAATGAGGAGATAGAATTTTCAGATTAGAACTGGTATCCAACGCTTTTAAAAATAATAAAAATAATCATTCTTTCGCAGTATACATGTATAGCTGTTTCTTCAAGTTTTATCATACTTGGTTCAACTAGTGGAAGTCTGTACTTATTCAAAAGAGAATCATGTGTTTTTCAACAGTTAATTCCACTATCGGTAAGAGGATTTATTTTTTTAACATTGTATAATAAGAATTTTTACCACGTTTTGAAAGGCAAAAAACAAAACTAAAAAAAAAGAAATTGAGCAAAGAAAAAAGAAGCTATAACTTTTAGTCAATTTTTGAAAATTGTAAATTAAAAGAAATTCGTGCGACGTGCATCAATTTCAAATCTGAAGTGATCAAGAATTATATTTTTTAAATAGAAATTTTGAGATTAGAACTTTGTACGTGTCTTATATTTTTAGCACGTATTATTATTTTTTTTAGGAAGGAGCTGTGTCTCGGATAGAAATATCACCTGATGAAAAAACAGTAGCTTTAGCAACGACTCGTGGTAGTGTTTGCCTTGTAATATTGAAACCAACAATAAAACTCGTTGCAGTATCAGTGGAACATCTTGGAGAACGTGTAACGAGTCTCTGTTGGCACGATAACAGTTCTGAGCTTTACATCGGTGATGGAATTGGCAAAGTTTCCGTCATGGTTCTTTCATTCTTTACGGTATGCTTTTAAGAATTTTTGATCGAAATTCTCGACATTGCAGAATATATTATATTGTGCACTACGTAACTTTATATCTTTAAAAATATATACTCACATTTTTATTAATCTACTTCAAACTTGATTCTTAAGAAATATTTTTAAAATACTCTATTTCCAGGTGAACGGAATGTTTCAAGCGCCAGCCTGTATATTAATGCATCTGGACTCTAATATCGTTCAACTTAGTTTTTCTGCTCCTCTTTTACTCGTATCGACAATATCTCGTTGCTATATTTGCGACACTGGTTTGGAACAATATAAACAAATAGGCAATAAGACAAGGGATGGAGAGTACGGAGCCTGTTTTCTAAAACTTCCATTGGTGAGCGAAAAATCCTCAAAAGGAGAGGAAGAAGAAAACTTTTCCAGAAAACGAACATTTAGTTTAAATACCGAAGACGAGAGTTCTAGTCTAAATGAAAGTCACTTCAAAATATTCTGTGCGAGGCCGGGCTCTAGATTTTGGGAAGTCACAACAAATGGAGTCGTCATAAAAACTCATCAGTTCAAGGAAGCCTTGGCGATTCCGCCTTTGCCGGTTTACAAAGTCAGCAAAGAAATGAAGGTATATACTTATTTCTCAGCAGGGCCTAAAATGATTTGTAATACGACTCACTGTTTTTAATGACGATAGGTACTGCGATGATTGATTGTTGTATATTTTTTTTCTAGATAGAAGCAGATCGTTCCTGGCCTCCTCAATCCCTCATGTTCTCTCAACTTTCATCAATAAATGGAGAATTTTTATTTTCTTACACACCAAGTGGTTTATATATTCTTGACCCTACGAATGCCTCCGTAATTCTCTGGAGCGAGGAATTCTTAAATATATCTGAGGCTCACGTTGTTAATGATGAAATCTACATAATGACACAATCAGGAAAATTTCATTGCCTGACACTCTCTTCAGTAGATTCCTTGATAATTTCTCTCTACGATAAGAAACTTTTTGAAGACTGTCTACAAATTTGCACCACTTTTAGATCTCGGATGTTAAAATCCTTAGTGGAAGAGGAATCTAAAGTAGAAAATCTAAATTTAAAATCCGATCTGATTTCTTCCAGTCACCAAAACACAATACTTGATCAAGATCCAAAAATTTTAGAAATTCTGCCTCTGGTATCGTACCTTCGATCAAATTTACATCAGCCAAAGAAACTTGAATCTGGTATTGTCGTTGTAAATTCAGGAACTGCGAAAAGTAGTCCCGAGCCTTGTGGGTCTACAAGTTTGGAAAATTTCGAAACGAAAAGGGAGGATTTCGTATTCAATGGAGACGAATTTACAAATGAAGAAATTGTAGAGCAACAGGAGAAAAAAGAGGAGAGGAGGAAAAGTAAAGAAGAAAATATTGGAACAGAAAAGAAGTCGGAATCTAATGTTCACGAGGCAATGTGCAATCTACAGACAGAGTTGGAACCTCTTTATGGACTTGTCGAGTCTCTGAAATCCTCTGTGGAAGAAGAGGAAGTTGAAAAAATATTATTAAAGGTTTCTGATATGACGAAAGAAATCAAAAGGAGGTAAACATTTTAATTTAAATCCTAAGATAAAAAACAGATTCCGATTATATGGAAATAGCTTCTTTAAAATCTGTAATAATTTATTTACAGATACGAAGAACCAGAGAATTTAAAGCACTTCTTCTTCGAAATAATTCGTGCAGCTGAGCTTCACAGCAGTCAATCTCTCCTAAGAAATTTTCCAATCGATCTGTTACGATCAACAACAAATGAAAAGATCCTAAACGAAATCCTCCGGATCTTCATCGATCTCAATTCGTCATATCGCCTCGAGTGTACAAATTGTGGTTTCCCCCAACCCAATTTCAGTCGATCTAAGGAGCCCAAATTTTTGGAAACTGGAAGCCTTCTTTTAAAAAAATTGGAAAAACAGAGCGACGAATGTTTAAGGCTCTGCGACAAAATTCCCTTCATGTGGAGAGAGTATCTGTCCATTTATCTAGATAATTGTACAGATGAAGACTCAAAATTAAAAATTTTGGAAGCTTGTTTGCAGACTAGAGAAAGTGTGGTTTTGTCTATTCTTTTACCGAAATTGGGAGAAAGAGAGTGGAAAAGAGTGGATGAGGGATTGAGAAAGATCAAAAAGAAAATTTGCTTGTCTTGTGGCGATTCTTTGGGAGAAGAAGAAATTATGAAGGAAGAGTTTATTGATTGGAGTAGCGTCACGCACGAGATTGTAAAAAAGGAAGGACCGGATGCAACTTTAGAATTTTTATTCAGGGTGGAAAAATCCTTAAAGGATTTGCAATTAGATAAAAGGTGGGTTAATTAATTAATTAATTAATTGCTGATAGAAATTTTTGTTTTGACTTTCGATTTTAATTTTCAAATTTCTTTTAAAATCCATTGAAATTTTTTTTAATTCATGAAACCCACTCGAATCTTTTTAAATCGTGTTTAATTTCTCGAAATTGTTAAAAATCATATGGGATATTCTAAAATTACTTTAACTAGACAAGATTAACTTCAGTGATGTGCTGTACGATTTTTAAGTAAAATTGTAACTTTTTTTTAGTGTTTACCAGAAAATAATATTTGCCAAAATTTTGGAAAATAATGGAATGACGTATACTCTGGACTTTAATCGAAATCATTCTGAAGATGCTGAATATATGTCAATGTGTTCACCAAAGGTACGAAATCTATTTTTCTCAGCATTTAAGGATGTGTTGATCTTAATTTTTATCCTCAAAATTCAATTTCACCGTTTTACTCAACGAATATAAGAAATACATAACGTGGATCCAACGTTGTTAATCATTTTTTTTTAATATTAATTTTCGCTTGTCCAGATTCGAGAGGAGCTGATAAAGTCATTGGAAAAGGATTTAGAACAACCAGTGGACAAAAGTACTTTCGGATCAGGACCCCATCATTGGGGAATGCGATATTCGCCGAAATCTTCGACTTGTCCCTGTTGTACTCTTTCTCTTCAAACGCCAGTACTTTTAGGCAACAACGGAATCGCTCTTTTTCCTTGTGGCCATGCATATCACGTAAATTGTATGATTCAGAAGAAAATTTCACGATGCGGTCTTCACTGAGTTCTAATAAAAGATGAATAATTACAGTTGACTCTGACTTACCGCAAACTTTCCATAGTAAACACTTTGAATTATTTCTTAAAATTCCACAAAATCTTTTATAAACCATAAAAATCTCGCGAAATCCTTGAAAATTCTATGAGGAACATTAAAATCCCTAAAGATGACTTAAAAAAACTTAAAATTTCTTAAAATTATGATAAGCTTTTTAAAATCCTAAAAATTATGGGCCTGGATGTAATAACATCCTATAAATTTATTTCTCCAAGCAACAGTGGCCCTTGGGCAGTGTTTTAAAAGTGTCGAAATCAATATTTTAAGGTACATTTTTTGATAGAAAATTTAATTGCGCATCTTTCAGTTTTACGAATTCAGCTAGTGTGCCGTAAGTCAGAGTTGACTTACATTAAAAATTTCAGATTCATTTCAATATACAGTCTGTTTATTAATCTTGGCCTAGCAATTCGTAGATTCTAAAACAAATCTATAATCAGCTTCCTGCAAGTTACGAGCTCAACTTTCTTTAAAAAATACGAACTCGCTAAAATACCTTTCTATAGTTTGTACTTTAAATTCGGTATACAGGTGTAAAGAATCAAAAAAAATGACATCTGAAGAAGATTACAAATCGAACAGGGTCGATATTTCAAAATTGGATATTGTATAGATTATCTAAATTACAGGCGATGCAAATGTACGTTTCCCAAATAAAAACTGCATGGTTTACACTATTTCGTAGTTCAAAATTACAAGCAGGAAAAACTACATTCTTAAAAATATTGCATCACAATTAAATAACTCTTTGATTATCTGGCTTTGATCGCTAAACTAGCAATAAAGGATGACGTGAATACATATGAATAAAATTGAAAACGTTCAGCAGATTTTTATAGCGAATATCTGTATTCTCTTGAAGTACAATCTTGTGCCGAAGACGCACTATATCGTCAACTTTGATAATCATAAAAAAAAGAAATTCTCGATTCATACCGAGATTACAATTTTAATCTCTATTCTTAATTAAACCTAAAATTGAATCTGACCGATGAACTTTTTAATATTTGATTACTTTGACAACTATAAACTGTATTTTGAAATTTATATAATCGGCTTGTAACATTTCTTCTGAATTGGGTAGAAAAATTATAGTATTTTACTGAAAAGTATTCGACGTGTTACGTGATTCGTGGCGTTCATCTGGAGGATAGAACTGAAAGCTGTCACATTTTTCAGAAATAAACTTTGAATCTGAAAGTTTTAGAAATGTCAACAAATACATCATACATGTCAAAATTAAAAACTGCCTTTTTTTTTATTAAATGTGAGTGATTTGGTAAATTATTTGGGTGGTGGGTCGACAAAATATGTCCAGGGAGAGTATGTTGCTGATACCAATTATATAATGTATACTATCATATAATCATATAATGTATACTTCAAACATTTCAGACATTATTTTTGGCAACTGTGACACCTTTCAGTTCTATCCATCAGAGGGACGCCACGAATCGCGTAACACCCCGAATTTAAATTGCCGCGAAAAACTACCTAAGAAATAAAATAGAATTTATCCGGAGTGTCAACTAATTTTCATCCATCAAATTCTCGGTTATTTTCCAATTTATTTTTGCTTTTTTCCCTGTATGACAATTCTTCTTTATCAAAAAGATATCGAGTAGTTTAGTGCCTTGCCCGATGAGAAGAATCTGCTCTGTCATCACGTCGTTCACGTTCTCTCTCCCTCTCTCTTTCAGGTTCTCTTTCTCTTTCCGCAGGTCTTCGAGCTCCTACTTCTCTTTCGCGTTCTCTTTCCCTGTCTCGTTCTCTGTAACGCTCATCGTAATATCTGTAAAAAATTTCATTTCAATGTTTATTTGACCGAATTCAGACTTTCAATCAAGCAGGATCTACACTTGAAGTTGCAGAATCTCTTGGGAACGAAATATATTGTTTTTTTAGAAGAAATTAGGCTACTCGCATTTTTGCAATTTGAGAAAAAAATTGTTTACGAAGTTATGCGTATTAGGACGTATTCCTAATAGAGGAAATAGAACTGGAAACTTTTTAAAACCACAGAAATTTTAAATCTATTTAATTAAATAAAGTAGGATACAGCAGGATACCCAAAATGGTTCCTAGATCGTGCAAAATAAAACCTATATCAATCGATTTAGCTCATCAAGACAATGAAAAAAGCCTGCAAGACCATTTAAATGTATAGAAAACAGTTTTGAGCCTAAATTACCGGAAAAAAATCTAGATTCATGTTTGAAGTTTCGGTTTTGGACATCTTTCTTTGTATACTTTACCTGGATGGTTTAGAAGCTGCAACTGGCGCCACTTCTGCAGGTTCTTCTTTAACTCTAACTCTATTTACCTGTCGGGACGAGCTGGAAAAATATATCAGTTGTCAATATAGATATAATAACTCAAATTTAATATTAAGTAGTGCTCATTTATTTTTTCCTAAATAAAATAAAGTCAAAGCTGTAAATTCACCTTTCTTCTCTACTTCGTTCTCTGTACTCTCTTTCACGATCGCGTTCCCTCTCCCTGCTTCTCGATCTCTCCCTGGCGGGATAGGTTTCAGGATAATATCGTTCCCTTTCACGATCTCTATCCCGATCTCGATCTCTCTCGCGACTTCGCTCTCTGTACTCTCGATCTCGAGTCCTTGAACGTTCGCGACGTCTTCTGTGATTCCGATCTCGATCTCGGTCTCGTGATCTAGAACGTTCTGAAAATAATTTAAAAAATAGAGTATATTAAAATTTGATTTAAAATTAACTTTATGCATGCTAACTAAGTAAAGCTGTTTTTTTAAAAAAGATTAAATATTTTAATTGCTAACTAAAAACATAAATTTTTAATTCTAACAAAATAATTTAAGTAAAAAGAAAAGAGGAAAAAGGTGAATTTTTTCAAAACAGGAAAAGATCGAATACATTCTTTGGTGATAATGTAAAAAATAATAATTCGTGACTTTAAGACGAATCCTTTAGAAATCCAGGAAATCTTTTAAATATCATAATCATAAAAATCTTTCGTATTCCTTTTTAATTCTTAGAAATATTTAAAATCCCTTAAAATTATTGAACATCTCTTGGAATCTTTAGAAACCCAGAGAATCTTAAAGAATGCCTGGAAATTCTTTATAAACCTTTGAAATTCTTGGAAAGCTTCTAAAAATTTGTTAAATGAATTATGTAATACGACTATAATGACATAGTTAGCATAATTCTCAATTTCTATTTTCCGACAACTACTCGCATTTCCCTAACAAATTTTTTTTCCCTGACTTCCGTGACATGTAGTCACCCTGAATGGGGGAAAAAGAAGAAAGACTGTGAACCCTGCTATTTAAAAGAAAAAAGAATTTTAAAAAATTTAGATATTCCGCATATTTGTATGTAAATTTCACCTCTTCTTGTGGAACCATAACTTTTGGTCTCCACACCACGGAGCGTATCTTGAAGGGAACTGATGAGAATTTTACACCGATCATCACCCGCTACTTTGGACTGTTTAATAAGTGATATCGCAGTCACCAGAGTTTCAATGGCACTTGCATATTCCCCAGCGGCAGCGTCTGAAACTGCCCTGGCGATTGCAGATGATGAAACAGTTCGATTGCGACCCATTATTTCCTCAAATTCTTGTTCTGAAAGAGTCGTATGACTTTCAGGACGGAGATCTGGACCTGGTGCACCGTAGGGAGCCTGTAATATTAAATTATATACTTCTAATTAGATTTCAAAATACAAATTAAAATATTCGGTTCCAAATTCAGGGTGGCTACAAGATTCAATTTTTCAATTTCCCTGCCATTTCTCTGATTTTCAGACAAATTTCTCTGATTTCAAATCACTTCAAATTCGTAAAAATCTCTCATATTTACGTCAACTCTGGAAATCGTCTAAAATTTCTTGAAACTCCTGGAAACATCTTAAAATTCCTCGAAATCTCTTTAAAATCTATTAAAATTCAATGAAATCCTTTATAATTTCATAAAATCTTTTATAAATTATAAAAAAACTTGTGAAATCATTTAAAATTCAATAAGGAACTTTAAAATTCCCTAAAATGCTTTAAAATCTCTAAGTCAAAATTCTTGGAAACAAAAATCTCAAAATATTTTTAAAATAAAAAATTCTTATATTTATATTTGCGAACGTAAAGTTGGGGAAACTAAATTGCTCTATGGTAAAGTATCACATAGCCTTTATAAGTGATGTAAGGATTTTCAAGATATTTAAAATGTTTTTAAAGAATTTAATTTTAAAAAAAGTTCAGAAGTACCTGTGCGGGTGGTCCGTAATTATGAGGTGGAGGTGCTACATGTGGCTGAACATGAGGAGATACATGAGGTGGTCCGTGAGGAGGGCCGTGAGGAGGTCCGGGTAGCCCCTGATGGGGAGGACCCTGTTGGAAGAAGGCTGGATTTACATGGGGCGCAGGACCTCCCGGTGGACCTTGAGGTCCTTGAGGTGGCATTCCATGACCTGGTGGCATTCCTCCTGGTCCTTGCATCATGCCTAAAGAATAAAGAAATTATCATTCGTTTTATAAAAATTTAAAAACAGATTCTACTCATTGATTAAATAAACCTTCTAACTCGAAATACTTTAACCCAATCTACATCACTACATTTTGCTCTCTCCCTTTCATTGAACCACATTCTTTTCCCATTAACCACATCGAATTTATAATAATAATGACAGAATCTATAGCCATTACAAAAGGTGAAAAGATGATTTTTTCTTATAAAATTAGGTGTTCCATATTCGGGAATTCAGGTTTCCGGAAAAAGATGTGGTCCCAGTTAAGTATGGGCCATCTCGATTCGATATCCTTTCTTTTTTTTTTTGGTTTTGTTTACATATTTCTTGTGTTTTTAAACTTATTTTCCTTTTTCTCATAATATAGAAATTTTTTTATTTTGATAATTCAAATTCACAAAATGTGCAAAAAAGTTTAAAAAAAAAATTTTTTGGAGATTGATTAAAAAATTGGCCTTTTTATCCGATTAATCGATTAAATCGAATCGAGAATTTCAGAATCGATCTTTCTAAATCAATTATTATTATTATTTTTTTCAAGATCGTCTCTCCCTATCCCTAGTCTCCGTCTATATATTCTAAATAAATTTGGGTGATCTCAAATGATTATCATAGAAGAGGCTCACCACCTATAGGACCTGACGGAGGTCCTCTCTGCAGAGGGCCTTGCATGTGTGGATGCTGAGGGAACACTGATGGTCCCTGAGGCCCGTGATGCATTCCTGATTTGAATTGCATCTTCAATATTTTACTATTACGTTTTACTTTTACTACTAGCAAAGAAAAATTGAAGAGAACGCAAACAAATATAAATAAATGATTCCAGGATAGAAAATAGGTTCAAAAGAAATTTCAAAAATAAAAGGACCTCCGAGAGGAAATAAGATTAAAAGGGATCGAAAAGAAATGGGAAATATAAATAGCAGTTTTTAATCAAAATGTAGTCATGGCAGTAATTAACAAACCTGGTGGACGATTCCATTCGGGGCCTCGATTTGGGGCTCCTCGGAGTTCACCAGGTGGAGGGCCAGGATGTCCGGGTGGGCCTCGAGGCGGTCCCTGATTTGGAGGTCCAGGCGGGCCGCCATGGTACTGTTAGAAAGATTTAAAAACTTTAAATTAAACTTTTAATAAAGAGTGGGGGGGGGGGAGAGGGAGAGAGAGATTATGTTTTATCTAAAATTACATAATAATAAATCTAACTTACAAAATCATTCACCATGCCAGGAGGGGGCCGTTGACCAGGTCCTGGGCCTTGCATTCCTTGTTGTGGAGGTCCACCAGGTCCATTAGGGCCTCTCGGAGGTCCCGGTGGACCATTCGGTCTAGGTCCATTCCAGGGTCCTTGCTGGTACCCAGGAGGTGGTGGACCCTGATTAGGATGACCTGGAAGAGGATGGTGACCACCTGGACCTGGACCCATCGGAGGACCGTGCATCCGAGGTGGTCCTTGTTGTGGAGCCCCAGGTCCTTGCGGTCCCATTCCAGGCGGCGGAATTCTCTGTCCTTGTCTCGGTCCCTTTTTAATTTAATTTCAAATTAGTTTAAGCAAATATAAGAAATATTTCTTACTAAAATCCTTTAAAATGATTGAAATTTCTTGAAATCTTTAGAAACCTATAACAAATTTTTTCTTTACCCTAATATTTCCTTCACTTCCCTGACCTGTCTAACAAATAAAGAAAAATAAAAATAAAATACATTAAATAAATTAGAAAGCTTACATCATATTGTGGTGGTCCCATCATCATTCCTCGATGACCATGATTTTGTTGCATGTGCTGTGGATGCGGTTGGTGCGGAGGATGTTGCTGATGAGGCGATATCGGTTGATCTCTGTGAGAATTGTGGGAGCGTTGATTCTGATTTTGCTGGGGCGTGGGAGAAGGTCGAGTTTTGCACTGAGACTCGAACTACAGACGAAAAAGGAATTATTATTAACTAATGAGCGAAGGGCTAATCAGTCTTGAAATCTGGTATACACTCGCTCATGATATCTTTGAAAAGCTTCTGAAATTTTTCGAATCTTTAGAATATTTTCTATTTCCCTAAAATCCGTATAAATTCTTTAAAATCCATTGGTATACCTTCGACTTCCGAGTTAAGTTATCGCTATTTACCTGGTTTAAAGCTTGCTTCGTAGGGAATGTAACGACTGGATTCTGTCCATGGATTTCCTTCTTTGGAAGCTTATCCATGCACATTCTCATGCTTTGTTCTGAGCCCAGGGAAACAACAGAGAATCCTTTTGATTGTCCATTGGCTCTGTTCTCGAAAAATTTCACTTCTACAAAGTCTGTGACTCCAATTCCTCGAACCGCGTCCCCTATATCTTGATCAGTCGTCCACTAAATCAAAAATATAATTATCTTACAATCTTAACTATTTTTTTCATACTTATAGAGCCTAATTATTTTTAAATACTTTGAACTTGAAACAGAAAATAAATATATAATGGTAGAATTTAGGAATTTAAAAATATAATTACCCAAGTTAAATTTCCGATATAAAGTTGATGTCTGCGACCAACTTGATTAGGTTGAATATTATTTCCGAGCTGGTGATACGAAGAGTTTCCATTTGTTTCTTCACTGGGAGAGTTATTCTCTTGTTCTCGGTCTTCTCGCTCGCTCTTGACGGTGACTGACACTCGATCAGAAGGTGCGGCGATAACATCATCATATAAATCAACACCGTCGCCAGCGAATTCATCCTTAATTAAAAGTACAAAAATTAAAATTATTAGAGAATAAAATTTTTTACAATACTGTAAGTTTCAAATGTTCAAAAATCTTTTGGATTTTTAAATATTATTTATATCGGAAAAATTAATAAAGCATAATAACAAAGCTTGACTTAATAAATACAAAAATAAACAAACAAAATTAAGTATACAAATCCAAATCTTATAATCTACAATCCTAAAAATCGGAAACTATTTTTTATCGCAAATTAATTTAAAAATTCTCAAATTTCTTTCCAAAATCCGAAAATAATTCATCACTTATATAAAAACGCGTTTCTAAAAAATTGTTAATTATTTACGTTATATTTACCGCAAATTCTTAACTTAAATCTCACAACTCGATTTTTACAGAAGAATATTTATCTTGTTTTTGTGATTTGTATGGATCATGATAAATGCTTGTGTGCAAAACATTAAAAACCGCCTTTTTTCACATCTCGAACGAAGCCGAGAAGAAAATGAGAAAAAAGGCTTTATAACCACAAAAACATCTTACTGAGTTCAAAATTGAATTTAGAAATAAAGAAAAGTATTAATTTCTTTGAAGAAGCCGGTTCCATTGTTAACAAAATAGGAAAAATGATAAAAACGTGTGACTTGAAAGCATAGGAGCACAGGACGCCGAAAAGTTGAATCGATATGAGTACGTTTTTTAAGAGCTGGAAAAAGACAAATACTTTTTTGGAGCACATTTGGGTCTCTGTTGAAAATATTTTAAGGAAAAAAACTAAGATTTAAAGTATTACCTGGGCAAAATCCTGTTCCAGATCGTCAGCATACAAATCTATATCAATGTCCGCCATTTTGCGCACACACACAAACTGAACTTGCCGAAAGCCGAATCATCCGACTACCAATAATTAGAAACTAAAAATCATGAAGCAGTGTTCCCAACATACGAAACACACGCGTTTATGCGCATGTGTGTGGGTATAATTTTTTTATTTTTTATAAATATAATAAATAATGACTAGAATGATATGCTTTCAGATGACTCAGATCAAAATATCGTGAACGAAATTGTAAAAACTTTCAAAGTATTTAACATCTTCTTTTTTTTAAATCTTTGAAAAAATATTGAAATTCTTTGAAAATTTATTGAAAAACTTTGTAAAATCTTTTAAAACTTCGTTGAATTCCATGAAATTCTTAAATCCCTTGAATTTTGTAAACCTAGTTTTGTAAAATCGACTGTGCAGCTTAAAGGAGGAAGAAATAAAAAAAAGAGACTTGTCCGTTTCTTCCCTTTACGCTTTGTAACTTTATTTCTTACACTAAGAACTAAGCCATTAGTTGCAGTTAAGATCCTCGTTGATTTTACATCGAAGACAAAAATACGATCTAATATTTACAAATGAGGTGCGTAACGTAAGCTTAATAATAAATCTGCAAAATCGAGTAGACCCCTCAAAATTTGCAGGAAGGATTCGTACGAGCGAGATTAGGAATGTATTAGTCGGATTCGATCTACCAAGAAGGGTATCTTATTTATCTTATTAGTTTACATTACACATATTGTTGTGAGTCAGACAGAGAACGTACAAAATTTGTCCTGCAAAAAAATATGTTCTCCAGATTGCTCAATAGAAATTCGAGTTCCTCGCTCGTTTCGCTCCATCCTGCCTTCAAGTTTGGTCTTTCTCACTTACGCAACGATCTGAAAAAAATAACAAACTTACAGTTCATTCTTATTTTCCAATTAACGACTTTCTCGGATAAGTCTAGAACATTCACTAGTCTGAAATATCAATATTGTTCTATTTACAGATGAATTATAGTGCCTAGGACCTAGTAGCGATAAAATAGAGAACGACGCCTCCTGATCCTGAGGGTCTTGATTCACATAATCGTTAAAAAAATCTACAACTTAAACCGATGAGTCGCGAGAGTGGATTTCATTTTTGAGATTCGCTTCCCACTGACAAAATCAGACAAAAAAAATCGGAGAATAATTCATTTAACTATACACAATTGCCTAAAGGAATAAATCCACCTGGCACCTAAACAAAAAACTGATTCTCTTTATTTACTCTTTTTTTTCGAAGTTCAAACTTTAATTACAAATTTCGAGTCCTAGTTAAAATGATATTCCAAAAATTTACAAGTTTAGAGGGAATTTTTCAAGTACGTTATTTGAGAACATTTCAAAATACTGTAGAATATTGAAAAATATTTTTAAAAGTGTTGGATTCTACTTCTAAACTCGAAATGAAATGTTCACATTTTATAGAAATTTGCGTACATAGCGAAAAAATATATAATTTTAGTATTTTTTGCACAAAACGAAAAATTATATGAAATATTTCGCTCTGTACGCGTATTTCTATTTAAAGACTCGAATTTGGAAAATGCTTGGGCTTCGGATTCTTTTTTGTTTGTTTTTAAAACAGTTTTTTGATTGGGGCCTTAAAATCACGGATACCGATGCGATATTTGAATAACCGTGTAAACACTCTGCCTTCAATGTTTCAATATTCTAGTCATCGTCATGGACAAGTTTCTTTACCCTTATGCTTCGAACAGTTAATTAGCTTTAATTCCATGATACATTTAGGATTATTTCGCTACACACATGCGATATTACGATACTTTATGGGCCGCGCTTCCTCAAGTTCACCGAATAAACTCGTTTGCCCAAAAGAGAAGAATTTCGCTCTCTCGATCCAAAACTCTCGAAATCAAAGTCCTCCTGTTTAAAAATGGATCAATTTCGAGGAATCCGTCGAAAAGTTACTGGGAATTTTTGGTCGATGTATAAATCCCTTGAAAAAATTCTCAATTGAAATTGAAGAGATCGATTTGTAACATGTACACCTTTTTTTACTAGGTAGAAATAGAAATTAAAATAAAGTCTTAACGAGTGGTATTATTTAATTTAGAATTAGACTCGTCAAAAAAAATCACCTTTTCAATTATCACGTTTTTATTTTTCGTTCTTTTTCTCTAGAGTCAATAGTTTTAATCAAAATATTCAAAATTTCAAATGCAAAGCGTTACGAGTTGAATAATTTCAATTTCAACGTCTCCAAAATTAAAGAGTGCCTTTAAATTGGAATAAATTTGAACCCTTCGAAATTAGAAAAGCAAATTTAAAACTCAAAGCATTCAATATTGATTAATTTTGAATGTAAAGTTATTCGAATAACTACACAATTATTTAACATTGAGCGTTTTTTTAACTTGTAATTATTTAATTTCGAATGCTTCCAACTTAAAACTTACCAAAGTTTCCAATGTGGAATTTAACAAGCTTAAAAAACTTAAATATAAAATAGTCGAAATTTTTATTATTTTCATTTTAAAGTTGTAGAGAATCTTCTCAATTTAAAGTTCTTCAATTTATAGAGGCTTTCAATTAAAAATTGTTCGACAATTATGAAGACTCTGAATTCGAAAATTTAGATTTTTTAACGTTTAAAAAAATTCTTAATTTCCAATTAAATTTAAAAATACGGAGATAAGAATATGATTATTCAAAAGTTGACTTTTTTCGAATATCCTAATGTATATTCTTATTTAATCCTTACTTGAAAATAATTTCTAATTAAGACAAAAGTTCAGTTTCATTTCAATCCGATTTTTCGGGACACGTTTCACAAAAAACGCTCTTCGCTAATTTTATTTCCTTTGAAGCTTACAATTTCTTTTCAGTAAATGGACATCTTTTCACGCTTCTCGTATTCTAAGGACGGTCGATCTACGTTTTCTTGAAAATTTTAAGTCGTTCCCTCGACTTTCCATCGATCTTGATTAGCACAAAAAAATTCACTTCGAAGAAAAAGACAGTTTTTTATAGAAGAAAAGACAATATTACATCATGTACAAGCGAATTTGGTCACAAAGCACTCAAATTTGAAAACGCTTTCGGTCGTAAAGCGCCCAATTTTCCGAATCTTTAAAAAAATTTTAAATCTCTCGAATACAGAAACTTTTAAAATTTTAAAAAGACTTTAAATTGAAATCTTTTTTTAAGATTTTCAAATCGCAAAGCGACCGAAAGCTCGAATCTCGTCTAATGTTTATAAAAGTCTTAGTTTAAAATATGTAACTTTCGATTTATGCCTCTCTCTTTCTCTCTCTCTCTCTCTCTCCCTTTTAATAAATTTGGATAAAACGCCAGCTACAGAAACGCAAGTAAATTACTTTTTACAATTTGACTCCCGCGCCATTCAACGATAAAAAGTCTTTGATTAAAACTTAACTCGACTTTTATGACTTTTATTTAAAATTACAAGCGTTTCTCTACGGTCGTTGGATTTTATTTCATAACTGCGTTATAAAGTTTTGTGAATACGAATCCCTCCCCCGAATTTCGAATAAAATTCTGAAACGAAAAATATTGTATTGTGTTTGAAGAAAGAAAAACTCGGCTATTTACAGCTTTTTGTAATTTTGATGACCTTTGAAATCTTCGATTTTAGAGGGAGGGATTTTTAAAATATTGCTAAACTCGTTTTAACGAGGTCGTAATTATTTTGGAATCGAAGAATCCTCGATAAAATTGCTTTATCTTTTAATCCATTAACAAGAGCGCTTAACGACACTTTATGTTCTTTATTTAATTATTTTTTTTATTTATATACTATTATAAAACGTTTAATTTTTTCATTAGTCCTTAGGTATGAGAATAAGAGACTAAAAAGATATATAGTTCGGACACAAGGATTTGTATTAAATATCGAGATTAAAGAAACCTTTTCTTTTTCGCACAAACTTAAACCGAATCTCTTTTTCTCTCTTTTCAAGGACATTTATTGTTTTGGACACATAATTTACTTCTGAAAATGAATTTTAATTGTGAATTTACGAGCTCTCGAATTCGCTAAGGTTTATGATCAAAATACAAATCTCAAAATTACAATTCTTCATTTTTCTCAAGAAATATTAGATTTAAGTATCTTTTCTTGGTGTAATGATACCCATTGTTCAAATAGAATTATGTGTACATAGCAAAAAGATATCGAACTCCAAACATTTGCTTAGAGTAATCGAAGAAATCGAATTTTAAGCGCACAATTGTGAGATTTTAAAGTACCTTCATTTTCAAAAGTATTTTCCATTTTCCCGTTGCCTCCTGAATAAAAATATTAGTCAAATGCAATGTACAATAATTTTCGTCCCGCTATACGAATCACATTATAATCAACACCTTAATATTACTTTGAGCAACGAACGAAAAAAGGTAGAGGCAGTTTTTCCAAGAGAAAAATAAAATAAAAAAACTTTTGAACATAAGAAGTGCATTTCTAATTCAATTTAGAAATTGGAGAGAGTCCATTCACGTTCGTTCGAATTTTCCTTGGTGAGTTATTGTTACAAATAGTGACGCAATATTGATATATCTATTATTTTTTTTGGATCCAAGTTTTGATTTTAAAATTCAATTTCCTCATTTTACTCAATAAATATTCCTAATAAGCATCTTTTTACTCTGTAAATAAATTCTTGTTCAAAATAGAAATGTGTCTATAGAGCGAAAAACTGTTTACTTTTAAATTTTTGTCCCTGAACGAAGACTTCGAAATTCTTTCAAAATTTGATTTCCTAATATTACTCAAAAAATATTATAATATATATTTTTTCGCTCTGTATACATATTTCTATTTAATAAGTAAATAACGCTACAAAAGGAAAAATATCTATTTATAATATCGTTTGAGTAAAATAAAGATTTCTAATTTTGGGTTAAAATTTGGATCTGAAGATGAATTAAATTCAATATTTCATCACTAGTTGAAAATGAGGGTAAAACTGGCAAAAATAGATTCGATCGAGTCGGAGAGAAATAAATTAAATCGTAATTATTAATTTCGATCAAGTACGACTACATAAGGACAATATATATGTATATAAATATATACACATTGTTATGCACTGGTAAGATTTGTAGTACAGTTATCATAGAAGAGTATAGAATAAGCTACAACGCATCGTAACTGGTTTTAATATAATTTAATAATGCCGAAGCGCTCGAAAGTACGAAATTCGAAATTTTTTATTGTTTCTTAAGGGCATTGAAATCAACCTCTAAACTTGAAATTCGATTTCCTTACTTTACTCAAGAAATATTATAATTATTTTTTTCGCTCTGTAGTGCTATTCACTTTTCAAATAGAAATATCCATACAGAGCGAAAAGACGAATAATTTAATAACTTTTTTTATAAAATGAAAAGACGGAATTTTGAAGATAGATTTCGAATTCTTCGTTTTTTGCAAAAAATACTGAAATTAAGTATTTGTTAAGCTCTGTATGCATATTTCAATTTAAGAAATGAATAGCACTACAGAACGAAAAAGTATCTATTTATAATACTTTTTGAGTAAAATGAGGAAATACAATTTTGAGGGTAAAATTTCGATCAATAAAAATAGAAATGGCATTGTAGGGAAAAATTGTCAGTAAGGTAGGAATCGTACAAAAAATACATTGCCTTAATTCTCTGATAATTTTCGGAATAATCGCACCGCCGAGCGCAATAAATTTTTTTGTAGGCCCGATAGAGAAAAGGGAGGAAGTGAGGATATGAAAATGGTACGGGCGTAAGGAAAAGGAGCAACGTGGAATATATCGGACACATCTTCTAGCTACGGTCAGACTCAGAGATTGAGTATTCCGCTCTTCGACCGACAAATACTAAACTCTCAAAGTGGCGTCACATAATACTATAATAGTACGTTGAAATCGATAATAAAGTCTATCATCGCCTAAGAGAGTTTAAGGACGATGGATCGAAATTCTACCCTCCAAATTCGATTTCCTCATTTTACTCAACAGATATTATAAATAAATATTTTCTCGCCTTCTACTATTATTTACTGTTTAAATAGAAATATGCACACAGAGCGAAAAAGTACATAGAGCGAAAAAGAAATATATTTACAATATTTATTGATTAAAACGAGGAAATCGAATTTTGAAGTTAGAACTTGAAACCAAAACCCTTAACTGCGCCTCAACGTGTATCTCATACCATCTGTCATATATATATATATATATATATATATGTATATATATATATATTTTTATAATTTTAATAATAGTATGTATATAATATATATTCGCTACCTGCATATCACAACATAAACTTAGCCTCAGACTCTTGAATTCGCGCGCACACATTCGCACAACAGGCACCCGCTTATTTTCCACCTAGATAATTGTATCGTAATAATAATAACGCTGCTGTGACAGTTTTTGCAGTGGTCGAGTCGCGGAGCATTTTTTTTCAGAGAGCGAATCCTGGATGTAGAATTTGAGTATTTCCTGGACGAGAGCAAAATTTGTCGAAGTTATTTACGAGATTCGTTTGGGTCAGAGAAACTGGTGGTGTTGCGGCGAGTCCTGGAAATTTTGATTTCGGATTGTTGCAGGATACTTTTCTTTCCTTTTTTTTCTCCCTTGGCACTGGGATCGCTCTCTGCTGGGATCCGCGAGCTCTGCCACTGGCGATTTTACATCAGCAGGAAACATTAGAAACCATGGCCCAGCCTCTGTGCAGAGCCGGCTCGCAGAGAAACGCCTCGGACAAATAAAAAGAGGGCAGCCCAAGTTTAAACTTTTAAAGTATGCAGCACGAAGCTGAGCAGCAACTGCTCCCACCACCTTTACTCTTTTGTCTCTGATCTGCAAAAAAGAGTGTTCAAAATTAGTAAATAGATAAATAAAAATGAAAAATTTAACAGAATATTGCCCACAAAATTCCTGGACAATGCATAAATTGCTCCATTGCAATATTACAATTTACACATTTAGAAACTATTTTCTTAGCGATTTTAGCGAATGTAGAGAAATAAACAATTTTTTTTTAATGATTTTAAAGAAGTCGAAGAGATTAAAAAAAAATATAAAGGATTTTAAGAGATTGTAAATAATTTTAAAAAACTTCAAAGAATATCAAGAGCTTTTACTCGATTTTAAGGAAATAAATAAACAGTTTCATTCCGATCTAATCTGAAGTTTTCTATTCCTTTAGATTCTTTTTAATCCTTGAGTCAATTCCAAATTTAATTCCAATGTATCTGTAGTTTACCTTTCCATCTTTTTTAATCCCTGGCCCCCCAATTCGAATCAATCTGAAATTAATCCGAAGATACTTTTCAATCTGTACTTCTAATCTGAGTGAATCCGAAATCAATTAATTTTCGTTTAAAAATTGGTGTTTAAAGAAATTATTACTAAGTTTCTTCAAATATTAAATTTTTGTGTGGCAAGAATAAGAATTATTTTTTATTTGACAGGAGAAGGAATGGGATGGGAAAAAAAATGGGAACTCACGTAGGATTTCGAGAATTGGATTTTTGGTTACGATTGGTCGTCATTTTCAGTTTCTTCTGGTATAATGTGCATAAATTCGCCAGTGGGTAAAATGCCTGCAGGATGAAAATAACAAGTATCCACTTTTTTTCAATTTTAGAAATTTTCAACTCAATATCTTAATATGTAAATGTAAAAATGGCATATCAGAGGAAAAAGTGCAGTTAAAATAGGAATCAGGTAACTAATGAAGTAATAAATAGCATCAGATAACTAATAGGTAGGATCGGATAACTAATACATGGCCTTAAGGCCATGTATGACACCCGATCCCTATCTTACCGACATTTTTTTCTCTGCAACCTTACTTGTACATTGATTGAAATGTCAAATTGAAAATTTCTAAAATTATAAACGTACCCTAATGCTTTAGCTTTAATTTGATACATCAATAAATGTAGAAGTAGCATTGCAACGAAACAAATGTCGGTAAGGTAGGGATCGGGTAAGTCTTACATGACCTTAATAAGATAATCCGGGAAAATGTAAGATGTAAGCGTCGTTTCACCTTGAGAATTAGGTTCGGGAAGGTTTTCCCGTGGTACGAGATGCATCACCGACGTTTTCCCGAAAGGAAGCCCAAGTGCACCAAGCGTAACATTGCTGTGCAAAAAACGTCCCTGGTAAATTAGCCGCAAAATTTCTGCTTTGGCAACCGCCTCTTCCGCCCAGTCTGAAAATAATAAAAAAATTTAGTATATTTTCAAAGAAACATTAAATAATATTATCTCACATGCCCTTAAGGCCATGTATTATTAATGCGATCCCTACTTTACCGATATTTATTTCTTCGCAATACCATTTCTAAATTTATTGAGATATTTCTAAAATTTAAGAAAATACGCTAAGGTACGTTTATCTGGTTTTAAATTTTTATTAGAACAACAAAATTTCAAAACAATTTTTTGTATAAATGTAAATATTTAGGACCAGACAGACGCATTTTAAAGCTTTTACTTTAATTGTAGAAATTTTCATCTCGATATCTGAAAAAATGTAGAAATAGCATTACAGGAAAAAAAGCCGATAAGGTAGGAATCTGATAACTAAAACACGACCTTAAAAATAAAATGTTGATTGATTTAAAAATAATAAGAATAAAAATTAAAATAGAGCTAAATAAATTAAATTTTGGTTTGATTGTTGCGAACAATGGTAGTAATTCATTTCACTCGTAATGACAAGGAAGATTCGTTCGATATCTAATAATTCAGAGCGGCATCGATCGACTCATAAATCTCACTCAATTTGTCATCGAAAGCCTTCATTCGTGAATTGGACAACGTCGCCATCATCATTTTTCTTTCAACTTTCTACATTGTAACTTATGTGCAGAAGGGGAGAAAATTCACAAAATCCCCTAAAACTGGGAAAAATTAGTTTTGGAAGGGAAACCAAACTTTTATTAAGAAGTACATACCCTAAAGGCCAAATCCTACAAATAAAAAAGTTGGGCCGAATAAAAAAATAATAGACAGAAATTGAAGACAAATATTAAAATATGTTCAAATTTTGTTTAAGTTAGTGGAATTTCCAACTTAGCCAATCTCTACCTTAACGACATTTTTTTTGTAACAACTGAAGTTTAGATAAAAGGAGATATTGAGTTGAAATGTCGTAAACATTTAAACATTTAAAATAACTTTTTTTTTTTAATTGTAAAAAAAGTAAAAAAGATTTACTATCTGAAGTAAAAAAGTTGGGAGAATTGCATCATCAGTCTGAAATTCGAACTAAAGCGTGACAGTTAATTAAAATTTAAATCTGAAAAAATTCAAGCTTGTGAAAATGTAAAAAAAAAAATTCTGAAAAGCGGAAATTGATTTTACAGAAAGTAGAATAAAGTTTTTTTATATTTACCTTCGGGCCAGTTTTCAAACACATGTTGCGCTATGTCTCCTGCAGAATCGCTTGGACTAAATAGGAATTCTTTTGTTTTTCCACTGACGAGGATGAGACGTAGATTTAACTGAAACACAAAAAAGTTATCAAATGAAAAAAATTCTGAATTAAAATTTCTTAGAATCTCATAAGATCTCTTGAGATCTTTTTAAACCCCTTAAATTATATAAAATACCTGAAATCATTCAATTCTGAAATTTCATGAAATTTTTTTAAAAAAGTATAAAAGTATAAAAAGTTTTATTAGTAGAAATTTCATCTGATTTAAAATAATTCTTTCTCTGATTCCAAGAAATCTTTTTTTCTGAAAGAAGAGCAAAAACTGGCTGATTAATAGTGATTTTAGACCAGTAATTTTCTTAGCAATTTTGAATTACGAGTGTCGAAGATTCTCACGTTGTTTCGTGGAAATTCTGAAAACGATATGAAATAATGTATTCAGTTTTTGGATATCTTGGAATAAGAAGCCCCTCAATTAACTTTGAACCGCATACCTTTTATCCCGAAATTACGAAATCGCTCTCTTATTTTGCCATATTTCCCTTCCAGCGTCGTTTAACGAATTCCGAGAATTCTCAAAAGATATTGCTTTCATTTTATTAACGAAAAATTGCAAAGAAATTCAGATAAAGAAAACAAAATAAATAAATAGAATAAAAAACAAAATTTATAGTAAGTCGACTACATACTTCCGAATTTAAAAATAAGATAATAATAATAATAGATGATTTAAAAAAAAAGTAAAAGAATTTCGAAAGATTTCACTACATTTCAAATTATTTCAAGTAATTTTAATAGATTTAAAAAATTTCAAGGAATTTAAAGAATTTTAAGAATGTTCAAGTATTTTCAGAAAATTCTAAAGATTTAGTGATTAAAATAATTGAAATTCCATTTTTGAATGTTTCAAAATACATCGTAAGAATATATATATATATATATATATATATATATATATTTTTAACGAAAATGTGGGTTTCTAAATAATGGAAATAATGGAAATAAAGGAAATGGAAGTCTACTTTGCCTTGCATCAAAATTAAGCTTCAGTTGTCAGATTAATTAATTAGGTACTTTTTGGTTTAAATAGGTAGGTAGAAGTATATTCGAACAGAGAGCAATCACCTAATGAAATCTGATTTCTAGTTTAATTACTATTCCACTTAAAACATGTCAACATTCTCTAATAAGTAGTCTCGTGAAACGCATAACAGGCTTTATTGCTTCAACATGGTTCAATGAAACTTTTATAAAAGACAAGCTAATTGTCATATACGATATATCCACCACAACAAATATCGAGCAAAAATTAATCTAATTAATTTAGGAGCTGGTCATTTGATATCTCAATGAATTTAGAAGTAATGTAGCAGATAAAAAAATATCGGTAAGGTAGGGATCAGATAAGTAATACACGGATTTAATTTCATTAATTATTATCTTGAAATTCCTTTCAATCTTTAAAATCTTTTGAATTTCTTGAAATAAAAAAATTTTTAATCTGCTATCCACTCAAAACTCGCAATAATTCTATTGATTAAAACAATAAAATTATTGAAGGGATAAACAATTTTTTTATTGGCTTTGTTCAACTAATTAATTAAATTTCTCTTCGTTAAGTTAATTCCAGGACTAAAAACGAATAAAAATTGTCTCTCATACTCGATATTGATTATAGACGTTATCGTTTCCTGGAAATAAAAGTTTTGTTTAAAAACTTTGAAGCACTGTTCACTTTTCTCGATTCGCTATTGCTACTATCTTTTTTCATTTTTTCTTGAGTCTTTCAAATAAAAAGTTTCAGGGGAGATCGGAATTACTAATTACTTCCAGTTCAGCGTTTTAATTCTTTGCTAGATCGAATATAATTAACCTTTGCTTTTACTTCGTAATAAGTCGCTCCAGCTACAGTTTTTTCCTAATTTCCTTTTTACTCGCTTTTTCAATTTTGAAAAGATTGAACAATATTTCAAGTTTCAAGTGATTTTAAATGATTGGAAACTTAATAAAGATCATTCTGTTGCTAAGTTTTTTACTACTGTAAAGGTTTTCGCTGTAGTTTATGTCTACTTACGATTGTTTATAGGGGTCAAACTCAGGTACACCCTATACTTGGGTGTTGGATTTTACTCCCACTCTTTCAATTTTGTAAATAAGTGCATCTTCGACACTTCTTCGACTAAAACTAAAAATCAGAGCAGAAAATACTTTTATTTTTAATTGGCCTCACTGTCAGATAAGTGAAATAAAAGAGACTAGACGTAATTAAAAGTATAAAAAGTCAAAGAAGTAAGGAGGGGAAGATGAGAATTCCGATCCCTCTTTTCCTGCTTGAGGGGAATGTCCCCAACTCTTTCTCTTTCTGTCTCTTCTGCTTGTACTCAAATGGAAAGAACAAAACCCATGTCTGCAGGATCTTGCCTTCGTCGGTTCTTCTCTTTCCACTTCCGCCTTCTTCATTACACTCATTCAGCTCTAAGACCCTTGTGTATTAAAACCTCATTGCAACGAAAGCATCATTTGTTATTTACCCACAAAAAAAATAATATCTGACTTTTACTCCCTTTGTGTACTCACAAATTAGATTCCTTTCATCTTTTAATAAATTTAATCGTAAGTAATTCAAAATCTTCCTTAATTCTTCATTTAATATCATTTAAGTAATTAATTTGCTTTAATTACAAGAAATAGAAGAATCTGTAATATTTCGAAGTTTAAAAATCGGCGGTCATGGGTCAAAGATCAAGGGTGTAGGATCAGAAGTCATAGGCTAGTGGTCAAAGAACAAAGATCAAATTCCAAAGGTAAAATTTGATTGACCAAAGATCAAAAGTCAAAGTTAAAGACAAAATTCAAAAGGTAATGGGTCAAAGTTCACAAGTGAGAGGTCAAAAGTCATAGGTCAAAGGTAATAGATTAAAGTTAATAGGTTAAGGACATGTATTACTTACCCGATCCCTACCTTACCGACAATTTTTTCTCTGTAACGCTACGTCTACATTTATTGAGATACCACATTGAAAATTTCTATATTTGACGCTAAAGCCTTAAGGTACTTTTGTCTGGTCCTAAATATTGACATTTCAAAAAAAAATTTTTTCAATAATTTTTTTTTTTACTTTTATAAAAATTTAAGACCACACAAACATATATTAGCATATTTTCTTTGATTTTATAAATTTTCAATTTGATATCTTTATAAATGTAGACGTAGCGTTACAGAGCAAAAAATATCGGTAAGATAGGGATCGGGTAAGTAATACATGCCCTTAAAGGTCAGATGAAGTTGTGATCAGAGGTCAAACAATCGTCATTGGCTAGTGTTCAGACTCAAAGCAACAAGATTAAGTTACAAGAGGTCAAATATGAGAGGACAAATGATCAAAAGTGATGAGTAAATATTTTTAAAAACTTTAGTTAAAATGAAAAATAGATTTCTTTTTAATACTGATTATTTTAAATTGAAATTTAGTGTTAATAATGTTTAGTAGGATTTAATGAAGTTTCGCAATAATTCGCAACACAATGATTTACAGAACCCTGTCTGTTGCTAGTACATATTCGCAAGCCGCAAGAACTGTTCTCGCTGTACCGCGACAGAGTAATTATTCATTATGTATGTTTAAGACCCACCTCGTTCTAAGAAGAAAATTTAATTTACGTTTTGAAATGCTTCTCATCCCTCCCCCTCGATTAACGCCCGCTTAATTGCTTCTACGTCATCTCCAAAACTCAAAAAACGATTTTGCGAACTTGAAAAAAAAAATTAAATTCACTCCAACGGAAATGAGGAAACTCGTCTTTTCAGTAGATTTAACTGCTTTGATATTAATATATTTCTTTTAGGGTGGAACTTCTAGTGATGACGAAAAGTAATTAAGGGGGTTCTCTTATAATCAAAATATTTAGGAAGTTATTACAATTTCAAAGATTGTTAAGGAATTTGTTAGATTTTTTTTATAATATAATTTTTGATTATTTCAGGAGAAAAAAAAGATGAAATACTATCTTCTAAATTGTTACTATCTCTCATAATGAATTTTAGATTTATAATTTACTTAAAAAATCTGAAGAAAAAGTTTTTGAAAATATAAATAAATAATTAAACAATACTAAAATCGTGAATCCGTTTCTGATGGTCCATTAGGACCTAATGGATAGAATTTAAATTCTGGAACGTCACAAATTGCAGAAAATCGACGCTCGTTGAGGCGAACTACAGATGACAATGGCTCAATTAATTCACGATTTAGATCGTACTAACGCCACCGTAAGTGTCGTAATTGTTCTTAAGATGGTCTGAAACGTGTCGTTACGCAGCTTTAACGTTCGCTTTCCACTTTCTTTCGGCGCCAGACAATTCCTGTCGTCTGGCTCATTCGGATGGAAGTAAATATTGCCGAACATCCTCCCCCAGGAGCGTGTCAAGAAAAAATTAAATTTATTCGTTTCAATATCAACAGAGAATTAAAAAATATATTTACAAATTAAAATTACTAACTGTGATTTAAAACTAACTGTAATTGATTGGTCTATATGATTAATGTATTTCATTATAAAATAAGAGAGTTGTAGTTACTTGTAATTTATAAAAAATTAATTTTTCGACTATAATTTTTCAAATTAATGTATTAATAATAAAAATATCAAGGCTAATGTAAAGAAAATAAACTCTTTTTGTGTTGACACGATTCAGGTGACCTAATATTAATACATTTGATTAATTAATTAATTATACTACCTCCATGAGCACAGAAGTTGATACAACTTCACAGCTAGTTTAAATAATTGTAAAAGAAATTTTTTGTAGGATTTTTTCTTGAATAAATTTATAGAAAGGGTTACTCTAACTCTAAAACTTTTCACGTTCTCTTGAATTTCCGCCCATATTCTGAATCTGAGATTTTTCTTTCTTGATTATGATTGCACGACGGAACTCTAATTGCTCGTAGAAGAGTTTTAATGACGTAATTTCGTCCAATCGAGAGTGAACCGTCTTTCGTCTCTCCTTTTAGTTATCATGATCCGTGCCTTTTTTCCAGCTTTTCTGGCCTCTTACTAGAATTTAATAGGCTCTGACTGGCCGGAGAATTTTTAATCTATTATTAATCGGATCACGTTCGAGATGAATTTTCTCTTGAGTAATCGAGGCAAGAAAAATAGAGGATTAAATTATTCCTGAAAATCCGTGGGATATTTCTCTGCAATGCCATTTCTAAATTGATTCAGATATCAAATTGAAATTTCTAAAATTAAATAAAATACCGGTAAGGCAGGGCTCGGATAACTAATACATGACCTTAAATTAAATAACACTTTGAAATATTTTTATTTTTATTACAAAGTAAAAGCTTATTTTATCAGCATAAATCAGATGGGCAGTACTTGTTTTTGAATCAGAGTTACGTTGTAAGTTCGCCTCGAATGCGAGGCGAAAATAGAATCCTAAATAATATTCAATTCAATGCGGATGAGGCGGCGATGCGCCAGAGAAAATCTGATGAGCTTTTGGCTACTTCGGTCCATAAATAAATTGAGGACAATGAATACACTCACAATTACCAGAAGCATAAAATTAAATTATTATTTCCACTATAATTGATATTAGACTAATGACAAATAACCCTGTCTTTTGAAAATCGAGAAAAAAATTTTGGACCGTGTGACGGGAATCGAACCCGAATCGCTGGTTATCGAAACCCGTGAAGTATGTTTATTAACAGTCGGTAAGTCAGGGACCGGTTAAAATTTCTGAATTATTTTTTTCAAATAAAGAAATGCTTTTTTTTAAAGAAAATGTTACAAAAGACAAATTATATCAAAAAAGGATTTTCAAAAATTTTAATTTCCTTGTTTATTCTTTTGATTAAAAATTTGTTTTCGGTGTAGATTTTAGCGTTCAGTATCAAATATGGAGCGGTCTAGAAAATAGAAGTTGAGATTGGAGAATAGAAAAAGCTGAAGAGAAGTGTTCCAATTGGAGAAGAAAGCTGCAGATGCGAGAATGCCCTGATTTATCAAAAACAGCATCTCAGTACTTAGGTTGATTAAAAAATAGCAAGATAATTTTTAGAAAATTGGAAAAGTTTAATAACAATGAATGAAGAGGACTTAAGTTTAGAGGCAGTAATACTCTGAGTTAAGATATTAAGGAACGTTTATTTACTCCTAAATATTTATAGTTTAAAAATAATGTTTATTAAAAAAATTTAGAAACCAATAAACTTTCTTTAATATCTTTTCTTTCCTTTCAATAATTTTCAACTCGACATCTCACTTCTTCTAAACAGGAGTTGATAACAAAATATGTCGATAAGGTAGGAATCGGATGAGAGATACAAAGTCTTAATTTTAAAATTATTTCTTAATAAAAAAGGTAGAAAAATATTAAAAACCGAATGTTTATGAAATTATGGATATTAATACGAGAACAAATTACAAATTAATAGAGCTTTTTTTCTGAAAAATTCATGAAACTTAATCTCATGAATTAATCTTAAATATTTCTTTTTCTACAAACGCTTCTCAATTTACCTTGAATTAGAAAATGTGGTTCATATAAATAGGGCAACACTGGAATTGGAAAACAGGGTCATTAGAGCATTCGCTGTTACGCGGTTTCTGTAAGTCGTCCTCTACATATTTTACACGCGTGAGCATATTTTTGATTTAAACACACGAGCTAAATGTATACAAGATCTTTTCCTAAAATTTGCATTAGGAAAGTCGACAAAAAACCTGTAAATAGATATCTTTCGTCCTCAAAATGAAATTAAAAAAGAATGGACGATTTCTACCTTACCGACATTTTTTTTTTAATCGATAACTTTTTGTGTAAACAAGGTACTGTCGGTAAGGTAGAAACAGAATAAGTGTTGGACGGCCTTAAGGCAGATCCTTCGATTAGTTTTAAAAGATTTTATAAAATATTTGAATTTACTTGTAGAAAATTATTTTTAACTTCTTGGCTCAGTGTATTATTTTTCTGATCAAGGGAAGAATTCCTCGAATGCGTTGCAAGTTTCTTCTGAATTTCGTAATCGCAACTATTCATGCTCTTTATATTACTAAAGAATTGTATCACAATTTTATCAAATCGCGAATAAAAATTTTTAAAAAATGTTTAATCTATTTTATTATTATTAAAAAGATAATATTTTTGTAGAATTACCTTGAAGTGTCCAAATAAAATGCGAGTTTAATAGACCAAGTCGATTTTATGCACTCCGTTTATTTTCGGAAGCCATATTTCTAAAATAATCGCGAAGGACGATTTTAGTAATTTGTTTACTTTATTGAAAGGCTTTTCGTCTTTAGTGTAAATATTTGCACAAGGAAGATACAAAAAGTAGTTAAAGCAATAATGAACCTTTTTTTATTGTTATTTATTTTATTTTTATTTATTAAACATTTTTTTTATTGAGAACCTGAATTATACAGCACTGAATTCTTTTAAACATTTTTTTTAAGATGGGTCAACGAGATACAAGAAGAATTATTCTCCAGACGAAACTGAGTCAGCATCTAGGTTTTCAACGGGTCGATAAGACGGGTATAGGAAAAGATTTGCCTCGTTTGCTATATTCAAGCTGATGACCAGAGAAGCAAGAAAAAAAAACGTTGACCTCTTAACAATTGACGAATGGCTTCCGTATTACATAATAATTCCTTTCTAAAATGTAGACATTTACAAAAAGAAGATTTTTATGGATGAAGTTTCAGAATTAAATATGAAATTAAGGTCGTGTATCACTTATTCAATTTCTGACTTACCGACATTGTTTGAACGAACAGTGGTCCCTACCTTACCGACAGCTAATAGGTTAGAACTCATGGTGCAGTGGATAGTTTACGATAATCAATGACCTCAATGATTAACAGTCTGAGTTCGAATCCTAGCCCGTCGACAATTTTTTTTGTTAATTTTTCGCAAGTATTTTGAGATTCACTTAAATTATAATTACTTTTGCGTAAAAATAAACGATTAAATTTTCAGGCCATATTTCAAACTCTTCTACGAAGAAAATAAAAATATATTTAAAAAAAAAGACTGAAGACACTTCTAATTTAAATTCTCTTCGCGACCTAAACTGTCTTCTAAAAAAAATTATAGAGTGAGGGCTTCACAAAGTAAATCTTTAAATCTTCCTCCCTTGTTGGTAAACAGAGGACCATAACGAGAAGCGTGCGACGTGCCTGTATCAAGAAAGAGAATATTTTTATTTTATTTTCTCCATCCTGGGACCAGCAAGACTAAATAGGAAGGTGGAAGTAAACAGTCTGGGGAAA
Organism: Synergus japonicus; assembly: GCA_900474275.1. NCBI lineage: Eukaryota > Metazoa > Arthropoda > Insecta > Hymenoptera > Cynipidae > Synergus > Synergus japonicus. The sequence continues at coordinate 93,882 of UCOH01009311.1, read as the reverse complement.
GGATGTAGATGGGGAAGGGTGAGAGGGGGGGCAGCATGTTGAGTTCTGTTCGGGACGGTCAGAATACAAAGGCGGAATAGATTCGAGATTCGTGGCGGCATCATCCACCATGGGTAAGTAGGACGATCAACATTCAGGCGCTGGACCGACAATGCGAGAGTCCATGACATTCTGCATCGTATGCTGAGCCTTGAAGAAGCGAGCACTAACCTCTCGGCATTGTATCTTCTGGTATCTTTTACATTCTGCCTCTCCCCCTCCGCTAGAACTCTCATTTACCCCCCTCTGCCCTCTCGGTCCTACCAAGTCCCGCTTCACCAGCAAGTGAACGCACCCCATGCTGAGCAGCATCTATCCCCCCTTCTTCCCTTTCATCAATCCATGCACCCCCCCCACTCTCCGCAACAAACACCACACATCACCATATATTCTCTATTCTCCTTTCTCGTTCTCTCTTTTCATTCTCTTTTCTTTCTTAATTTTTTTCTCTGATACGTTCTCCACCCCCCTCCACCCTTGAAGAATAGAATAAGAATAAAAAAAATATATAAATAATTCAGGCCATTTAAGACTTATCCGATCCCTACCTTACTGAAATTTTTTTCTCTGCAATGCTACGTTTACATTTATTGAGATATCAAATTGAAAATTTCTAAAATTGAAGCTAAAGCATTAAGGTACGTTTATCTGGTCTTGAATATTGACATTTACAAAAAAAAATGTCTTTATTTTTACAAAAATTTAAGAACAGACAAACATATCTCAGCGTATTTTCTCTAATTTTAGAAATTTTCAATTTGATATATCAATAAATGTAGACGTAGTGTTGCAGAGGAAAAAATGTCAGTAAGGTAGGGATCGGGTAAGTCTTACATGGCCTTAAGAATAATTCAGGAGACTTTGAAATTCGGACCCCCCTAAAAATATTTTCTGGATCCACCCTTGAATGAACAAAATGAATAGAAACTTAAGGGCATGTGAAACTTTACCATAAGAGCAATTTAGTTTCCAACTTTACGTTTGCATTTTCACAATAATAAATATTGCTCACTAAAACTAGGCCGTTTACCTTCATCTGTATTAAATGGAGGTAAATGGTCTAGTTTTAGTGAAAAATATTTATTATTACAAACGTAAAGTTGCGGGAACTAAATTGGAAAGGTGTACAAATATCCGAATATTTTTTTGTCACGTATGATTTTAAAAAACGAATTTTAAACTTAATAATATCAGAAAATTTTTAATCTAATAATCTTTTAGAGAAACTCTAATATTCAAGCTAATAATAAATATTATTAAAAATAATTTAAATATTATTATAACCTTTAAACAAAGAAATATATATTTTAATTAATTATAATAATATTTAAAATCAATTATATACTAATTTTTATCTCTCTTATTAACAAACAAAGAAATGGAAGGTTCTATTATCAACAAACAAAACGTTATTGTTTTTTGTCGTTGTTATAAAACTCTGAAATCATAAAGAGCGGATGCGAAACAGTATTTTTTTTCGAACAATGACGCTAATTATTGTAGGGATCGTATAACGTACACCATGAGGAAAAAAGACCTTCTAAGAAGACGCGCTCAACACCTGTCGCAGATTGACAAAGATCCGGGTGGGACGACTACAAGGCAAGGCTGTAAAGGACAAGCGTGAACAAGTCTCAACTTGTTTTGTGCTTCTTTTTTTTTTGCTCGTCGAAGCACACATTGCATAATTTGCTTTTCCCGTCGAAATTTCTATAACGAATCGACCATTCAATGATGAAAAGGGGCGGAAGTTAATGGTCACTTGCAAGAATTTAAGGTCACTTGGGAGTTCCCAGGTGTACTTTAACTTTCGAGTTTCTCGTCCTCTTTTATGTCCCATAAAAAATTGCTAAACAGATCTTCAATTATTTTTTTATTATTTTTCTAATTTAACGAATTATTTTTTAAAAACTAGAATCTACAGAAAAATTGTTTGCGAAATAACTCGTGGGTAGGGAATTCCTATTGTTGCGAAATCTCCCTCCTACGATATCTGCATTTATATCTAGCATTATTGGTAACAATATAGCGTGGCTAATTCACTTTCTTTGTAATTAGAAAAAAAATTAACGCTGATCGTTATGCATTGTCTCATTTCTAGACCACAGGAAGTCCCAATTTTACTTTTTATGTAATTATTTTCATTTAGCTCCATTTACAAGAATTTTTCTAAAACATACTAGTTTTATTAAATTATAATACTGTAAATTATCCTTGAATAATCTAAAATATTTCGAAATTCGTCAAAATTTTTAAATAGTCAACTAAAAAATAATTAAACATAAGCTTCTATCAAAGACCATCAAATAATCTAGGGAGAAAAATTTTATCCGGACCAGGATTCGAACCCGGACTTCCAATGATGTGAAAATCAAATATAGCCTGTCAGTTGTTATATTTTTTCCCTCGACCAGAAGCGATAAAATAAAAAATAAAATCCAATAAAATAAATATAAGAATATCTTATATCTTAAAAATTACACAATTCTTCTTAATTCGTATCAATCGTCGAAATGATTTACAGAGCGCATTTATTTTTGATTACGAGGGGAAATAGAATCGGGTCATGCCGATCACGTAGGCGGAATCTGTGTAAAGCCGCGGTGATAAATTACATCGATATTTTTTCGTATCAGGGATAGGTACTCGGGACAAGCGAAGCTCAACGGGTTCGTTCCAGACTTGGGTTCGCCGACCGTGTAATTCGTACGTATTACAAAATGGGATAAGGGGGTCCGCCATGATTTTTGGTGGTACAAATCCTGCGTGGCTCGCAATTTCGCCGCGATGTAATTCGTCACACTCGAATTTCACGCGATAAAAAATGGGCATCGCGAGTCGTGGTAATTTAGATCCATATTTTTGCTTCTAATCATCCTATACGATCGTTTGCATTCTCTTCTTACTTTGACGTCACCTTTCTAAGGAAACAAAAACCATTTTTTTTATATTAAGGGTGTAGCCACCTTACCCGATTCCTACCTTACCGACACTTTCTTGCGTAACAACTCACGTCTACATGAAAAGAGATATTGAGTTGAAAATTTGGAAAATCAAATAGAAAGCAGTAAGGAACGTCTTCGTACTCCTAAATTTGCATAATAACAAACAAAAATATTTATACATATTTGTTTGTAGTTATGAAAATTTTGAAGTATGTAATCGTTATGTACAAAATTTATATATAATATCCAAAATTGTTAATTCGATATCTCAATTCGTGGACCAGTGAGTTTTTAAATAAAATTGTCGGTAAGGTAGGGAATTAGGTATCGAGCAAGTTAGATATGTTGAATGATTTAATTAAATTTCAGTGGTATTAATTTCTACTCTATTCTAAGTTCCATTTCCTCGTGTCGAATATATCGAACGGTCTTTCAAAAACAAAATTAACATAAAAGCGGAGATTTGGGTCTCCGGGTCATTGGAGTGGAGCCAGAAATTCAGAAAGTGAAACGTTTGTTGGGAATTTTGTGGTCGTCTATTTTGTAGACGATAAGCAAGTTCACCCTATTTTTCCACCGAATAATGGTTTCGTTGTCGTAAAGAGTAAACATTTTTCACCCTTTCAAACTTCATCTTCAAATTGCTTCTCTTAAAATAAATATAAATAATCTTCATAGATTTTAAAAAAATTTCGCGGAATATTATAATAATATTATATTTAATGTTATTTTTCCTCCTACAAAATGTGTGAGAATTTTTTTTTATTTCTTAAAATCTTGTTTTTCATATTTTCATCAGTCATTCCAAAATTTAAGAACATTTTTATTTTTATTCCTACATAAAATCATAGTATTCTGCCTTGTATAATTTTATTTCCGGATTAATTCGAGAGGTTTATTAATCTCAGAAAATTTGATCACCCTGGCCCCTTTTTTCTCGTTTCGACATCATCAGCAATTCCCATAAATATCGGCCAATCCAATTAAATAATTAAATCCACCCGACGTTCGCATGTAAATCGAGTATTTGCTATCACGAGCTTCTACGGCTTTTCGGACTCAATCGCTTTTTCCTGTGTTAATGATGTTCGTTGAACCCTTTCACATAAAAAATGTAGAAAACTATTTGATTAATTAGTCACTGACACGAATTTAATACAATAAATTAATTTTAATAACAGGGTGGCAAAAAGATTCAATTTTTCAATTTCCCTAAAATTTCTTTGACTTTTTCCTTTTAAAAATCTCATTAAATCATTTAAAATTTCACGAGCTTTAAAATAACTTCAAATTATTTAAAATTCGTAAAAATCTCTCAAATTTACAACTGGAAATTTTTTATTTTAAGGTATGAAGTAGGGTGAGTTCCAAATTTAAAAGGGGGTTGAAACTTTGTTTGATGATTTTTTAGGTTGTATACAACTACTTTACAACAGAAAATTTTGGATCTTGTAAGTTTTAGAAAAAATAAAAATTTTTCATTAAGGTTGTTGGACCCAAATTCTAATCTCAAAATTTATTTATCTTAGAAGATAAATATATAAATAAATATAAATATAAATTTTAGGGAAATTGAAAAATTGAATCTTGTTGCCATCCTGCTATTAAAATAAATATATTTACAAAAAATAATGAAAATTTGCCAGTTTTATGCTCTGTAAGCATACTATATTTGAAAAATGAGTTCCACTACAATGTAAAAAATGCCTGGTTATATTGTTTGTTGAGTAAAGTGAAGAATTCGAATTTTGAGTTTAGAATATGGATTGAGAAAATTATAATTTTAATTACACTAATCTAACACTTGAAGAAAATTTTTCCGAAATAATTCTTAGGGCAGTGTCGCCGACCTCTCATATATGCATCTTGATGCAACTAATTTTGACTTCGGAGAAGATCTCGCGCCTACAATTACTTCAATTACTGGATGACCCTGGGTTAAATGCCAATACTTCGTTATACTCAGATGCCTATCTTGACTATTAGAGAACAAGAAAATTTATTATAAGAATTATTTTCCATTCCTCGACAAGAAGAAAAAATATTTTCAAAACCTGTGTTAGGATTTTCGGGGTGTCTACGGTGCGAGAATTTAAGGAAAACCGGGAATTAAAAAAAATACGGGAATTGTCCTTGATTAGTTTTGATGCGGGGTAATATACAATAATAATATACAATAAAAATAATAAGAGAAAAGACAAGAAAATACTTGTTGGGAGATATTTTATTTGTGATTAAAAAAATTGTTAATTAGGTGACAGTTAAAAAACATTGCCACTTTGATTGATAAAAGTAAAGCAAAGGATATTTTTATTTCATTACTGTAAAATTTTTCCTGAATTACAAAAAGCAAGAAGTAAGAATGAAGACGATAAAAATATAGGTATTTTTGTCACGGCTGCTGCAAGAGAAAGTCAGTCGACGAAAGTTAAGAAGGAAATCGATTTTTTTTCATTTACATTGGTAAATGAGATCGGAAATATATGAATCAAAATTTTTAAGTTTCGTTATTTTGTGTTTTTAAGCATAAGCAAAATTCAATTAATTTAATTTATAACTGTACCTATAGCAAAACAAATATTACTGGACGAAAATGTTCTTTTGTTTTGTCAAACAAGACGTTTTGTTGGTTCAACAAAATGGGATATTATACAAACAAAAATTTGGCTGAGCCAACAAAAGAGAGAAATATTAACTTTTATAAAAATGCATAAAAATAATGTTTTTTTCTTTTGTGAAATATTTTTTTAAAGTAACTATACTAATTATTAATAAAAATTTGTACTCAATTTTCGGCGATATTTATAATTTTATCATTTTATGTCCACGTCTTTAGATCGTTGCTTAAATCACAGAACTGGCTTACCTGAAATCAGAAAGGAAAGATCAAATTAGTTGTGGTTCTTACTTTTCTACATAATTTTATTCAATAATTAAAAAAAAATTGTAAATATTTTAAACATAAATATTTATATAATATTATATAAGTATGAAAAAGCTTCGTCGCAGTAAAGAATTATTAATTTATTAATTATTATTATTATTATTATTATTATTTATTAATTAAGGCTAAAGAATTATTTTTTATTTATAATATTACAAATAAAGAAAATTATAATTATACACATATTTGATAACGTTTTTAAAACGTATAATAATATTGTGAATTTGTTCCTTAAATAAAAACTAAAATATAAATTTAAATTAACTTAGACTGCAGTTACTGCATTTAAAAACCACCCGAACACATTTCCACGTTTAGACTTGATGAAAAAAATGCAATAAATCCGCATAACCGAGGGCTTCTGCTTTTGCGAGTATTTCACTATTAGTCTACCTTGAAAAAGTTAGAAAAACATTAATTTCGCTTAAAACGGGGTCAATTCTTCGAAACTCGGGCACATTTATCTTTATCAACTTTAGAGAAGACTGGGGAATTCTAAAACGAGTCTAAACTGTAAATTCATCAAGAAACAAGTAGCGCTGCATCATTCTCACAATTTCATTAAAAAGTCGAACGTTAATCTTGACTAAAAAAGCATTACCAAAGGTCGAGACAAAAAATCAGGAGCCTTTCAACAGGAGACTTAAAAAATCAGATATACAAAAACTATAAATTTAGTAAAATTGTAAAGATTTAAACAAAATTATAAAATTCGAGTGTACGGTTTAAAAGTCAGTAGAACTTCTAAAAAATCAGTAGCAATGGCAACGCTGAAAGTAGAAGATGACGATGGAGAAAGGGTGATTGTCGGTGGGTGGATTGTGGGGAGGGGGGGTTAGATAAGAGGAAAGAGTATATGTATTTCCAACAGCGGTGCACAAACCAGCCCTGACCTTTCTCAAGTCAAGCCGCAAGAGAGTATCGAGTACAGAAGTAGAGTCAGCACCCCCCTCCCCCACAATTCACCACCACCTATCACTCTTCTTGGAGAGATGCGCAGCATGAAGTGGAATATCATGCAAGAAATTTTCATACTGAGTGTAATTATGGTGCGCATGAATTATACAGCGTCCTGATTGGATTGGAGTTTTAGAAGTCTAGTCTGACAACTTTTTTTTAATTTATTGAAAAAAAAAAAATTGTCGTCAATAAATATTGAATTGATATTTTAAAATATTTTTTTACATTGACATTTTCAAGTTTGCAATAAAACTTGAAATTAAAGGATAGGGATAATTGATTTTAGCAAGCCCCTGACACTCCGCCTTTTTCCAAAAATCAGTTCGATATACTGACATCCCGATGGAATGCGTATCAGATATCAAGCTAATAAGAACAGATACTACACTTTGATAAAATTATAATTATTTTATAAATTATTGTTATTATTAATAAATTAATATGACAAGCCCAGTAAAAAGAAATCGCAATCCTATCACAGAAAAAAAAAGTTTTGAATCAAGCGCGAGAGGTCTAGTTTGTGTTACAATCTAAGCCAGTTTCGGGCTTAAAACTAAATTTAAGCCTAAAAACAGGCTTAAAATGTAACACAAACTAGACCTTTCGGGCTTGATTCAAAACTTTTTTTTAATGTGTTTAATTGTTTTTTATTTTATTATTTTGATAAGCAGGTTTAAATGTTTTAATATAGTTTTAAAAAATGTACAAAATCTGCAATTCTTTCATGAAATTTTTTAAAACGACATGTTGTTCCTTCAAAATATTCTACATCTCTTCAAATTGTATTATAATCAAAAATTAAGGCCAAAACATGACATTAAATGTGGATATTAGGAAAATATCTTCCTCAGAAAAATTATTGTACAAAAGTTTCTTTCTTCTATAACAAAAGAATTTCTCGGGAATTCTTTTTTTTCTTTATAGAAGCTCGTGAACTTTCTTGAAAAATTGTTTCTCATAGATTGCAGTTTGCGAAAAAGAACGATGCTATGCGGCGGCCGCATTATCGTCGATAAAAATGGCGAACGATACCCAACCGGACGAGAGAATAGTGGCAGGTCCGCTCTTTTTCAAGACTCGCCATTCGGATGATCGATGAACGCTCTACTGCCACGTGGAACATCGTTCCTACATCGCGTAAACCGAGCAATAAATAAAGTCGCATGGACCTCTTGCGTAAAAATTTAAATTACAGAGACCGACAGGCGTGGTGAATTTTATAGAAATTTTGATTTAGACCTTTGCGATCGTCAATAAAAATAAATGACCATCGATCTTTCCTCAAAGTAATAGTGTGATGACTAAAAAAAAGACAGACAAAAGAAATCCCTAGCTTACCTGCATTTTTTTTCTGCAACCTTCTAAATTTATTGATATATTAAATTGAAAATTTCTAAAATTAAAGAAAATATACTAAGTTATGTTTATCTAGTCTTAAATTCTTATAAAAATAAAAACAAATTATTTCGACATTTTTTTTTATACATGTAAATATTTAGGACTAGATAAACGTGCTTTACATAATCTTCATTTATCCGAATGCCCATTTAATAATTTAAATTTAAATTTAATAATTCAGAAGATTTCAAGAGATTTAACAAAAGTTGCAAGAGTCAAAATAAAAGTAATTAGACTGATTATTCGGAAAAATTTTTTAAAACCGGAAATTCTGTTCCCATATCAGAAATGAAATTAAGACCTATTCCCGGATTTTTTTCAATTCCCGGATGTCCTTAAATTCTTGCTCAGTAGACATCCTGAATTTAAATTAACCATTCTTTGTTTATTTTCGACTGAAGTGGGTGGAGGCACTTTCAAAAGGCTGTAAAAACAAGGAAGAAGCAAAGAGAGAAGAAGTCACTGTTTCGAATATGTTAACGATTAGGTGTTTGCGTCACATGGTTGGTTCTCTGTCAACCGAATGTGTCTCGTTTCGACGTGAGTTTGACGCACCCTCGGGATGTCATTTAAGTAGCATCTCGGGAGCAGTGTCTGGTATGTACTATGTATACGAGGTACGATATAGTACAAGAAGAAGAGGGAGAAGAATGAAAAGAAGAAGGAAATGAAGGAAAAGAAGAAGGAGAAGAATAAGGAAAAGGAGAAGGAGAGGAACAAGATAAAGCAGCTGCTGCTCGAGTCTCTCGTTCAACGTGATTTCCAGATTGAAAAGTCGCACACGCTAAGAAAAAGGGAGAACTCGTTGGAAACTGGACGCGACCTCTTCCAGTTTATCGGTTCCTAAAACCAATCGAGCGCGAAGCGAAAAGAATTCGAACGACAGACTCAATAGCGAGGAGGATTCTGATAGAAAAAGAGGCTACAGTTTTATACTTTTATTACTCTATACAAGCATACAATACACTTTGGACATTTTATTTTAAGGCCGTCCCTCACTTTTTTCAATCCCTACTTTACCGACACTTTTTTGTCTCTAAGATTACACGGAGAAACTTTAAGTTTTAACTAGTAAAATGCGATATTATAATATTTAATTTTACAAGATGTCGTTGGTCAGCTGGAATATAGTGCAAAAAAAAAAGAAACTATAAATATTTCCAACAATTATTAATTGCCATTGAGAGTTGAAAAAACTTGTATTTTATTCGAGGGACATTTTCTTATCCCGAATGTGTTTAAGATTTCTTTTCAAAACTTTTGTTCAAAGTATCTCGAAACTTTTATGGAAAAAATTTTTGACAACAATTCTGGATAAATTTTTGGAAAAAAAGTTTTCTTGTTAAAATTTCATCCGTGTTAAATAGTAACTAACTTACATCGCAAGTTACTTGTCAAAAAAAAAGTAATTAAATTACTAGACAACCCTGGAGTCGATTAGTTTGGATATAGGTCAGGTTGAGACCAATTTAATCAAACTTAATGGTCAAGTATAGATACTTGACCATTTTATGTTGTTCCTTATCAAATTCCCCAAAATTTTCAAATTAAAATTTTAAAAATTATAAAATTGCCGAAATTTATTTTATAATTGACATAATTAGGTGAATTAATTATTGGATAAATATTTTATAATAATTCCTGAATTTAAAAATCACATGAATTTAATAATTTATTATTTTTTGTTAAAAATTAATTCATTAATAGTAATAATAATAATAGTATAAATTTTATATATTAATTTCCAAACAAGGAAGAATATAAATATCTTCTAATATAAATCTCCAAGAGAGGGAGGAAACTAAGAATATTACCAGAGTCGTAGAATAGCTTCCAAAAAGCGTTTTTCGTCGAATATGTGAAACATTAGTCCATCAGTAAAAAGGGCGTTTGAGCGTGACACATGTGCAAGGGGCAACGTCCCATATTTTCCGAAGTTGGGGGTCGTTCGTCGGCCCCTGGACCGAAATTCAGTCCCCTTAATGCGAGTGAATGACTAGGGGGTCATCGTCTCCCTGTTTCTTTTTTATAGATTGAGTCTGTGGTAATGAGGAGGGTGGGGAGGAGAGGTGGAAATGTGGGTACTATCGTAGTGTCACAATACATATATATATATATATATACAAGAGATAGAGATAGGGAGAGAGAGAGAGAGAGAGAGAGAGCCGCGCGACTAGTAACTTAGTACGTATCGATCGATAGATTCGTCCTCGGGTCTACCTTAGAGACTTAGAGAGTTAGAGACAACCAAAGCGCCTGCTTGCTGCAACCCGTCTGGCAAGCCGAACCCTAGCCTCGCCCGCTCACACACGCACTCCCTCAGTCTCATTTTCCCTCTCCCTCTCTTTTTCATCGCGTCTCTCGTTTCTCTATCCATTCTGCCCCCCCCCCCATTTCGGAGCCCAGAATGCACTTCGAGTTTTTATGCACTGGGCGCGTAAATACCTGGGTCACACACTGGACTATTTTACACTCACATCACATCTCGCAACTCGCATGCAGGGTCCTAGTTCGCTTTGGCTCACTTTGTACCACTTTCGCCCGCGTCAACAAGACGGGATGAAATATTAAGAGCAGGGGTGAAATGCCCCTTTTACCAGAGGGTAAACTAGATAAGAGAATAGGCGTTTATCCGCTTTGGTTCAGGCGAGATATTCCCTTTGATAGTCACATTTACCCGGGTGCCAAACACCAAGAAGCTCGACCGAAAGATTGATTGGTCCAAGGAAAACATTGACTGGTCTCGTTTGAAGGGTTCTCTTCAATCTTTTGTATATATATTGTATATATATGATGTATATATAAGATTTTAGGTCAATCATGACCCGCTATTAACACTTTTTTTTTTTTTTTTTAGAGATTTCGGATAAATTTACGCATTTGGGGGACTTCGCATCCTACGCCTTTGGTGTTTTGTATTGTATATTAATAATTATTTTCCTTCAAATGGTATTATAAAAGATTTAACGATATTTTGCGAGAAACAATTGCTCAACAACTCACAAAATATCGTTAAATCTTTTAAAATACCATTTGAAGGAAAATAATTATTAATATATAATGCAAACCCCCAAAGGCATAGGATTAATTAAAATTACTCTATAGAGTAATTTATTGAGATTCCAGAAATTATTGAAAAATTTTAGAAGATTCAATATGTAATATTACCAGATTTTTTTTTAAAGAAGGGTGTTTTTTTGTTGAGTTTTATATTTCCTTTGCTCTCAAATCAATTTTGTATTTCTTCTTGAAAAAGACGTTAAAAAATCGTTAATATTCAATAATTAATCAAATCCTTTTGCAGAAAACTCAATTATTTCGAAAAAAAAATCAATCCAACAAAGGCGTTGGTTTTTTGCCGTGGTAGTAACTTCCTTTGAGGTGTGTTAAAATGGTACTAAAAAAAACACATTGTGAAGTGCACAACAATCTAATCAAGTTGCTAATGATTTTTTTAAACAAGCTTATGACAATAGACACTGAACTCGTTTCTGGAATCCAAGGTTCACTTTTAAGTGCTTTTTATCAAACGGTTGGATTGTTTCTTAAAAATGCGAGACTGGAAAAGACTTTAAATAATTAAAAGTCTTTTAACGGACTTTAAAGGACTTAAATGACATCAGAAGACTTCTGATGATTCCAGAGGACTTTATTCACTTCAGAAGACTTGAAAAGACTTTAGAGACTGCAGAAAATTTTGAAGGACTTCATATAACTTAAAAGGATTTTGAAAGACTTCAGGAGACTTTAAAGAACTTCAGAGAACTTTATTAACTTTAGGAGACGTAAAAGGACTTTAGTGACTTCAGAAGACTTTAAAGGACTTAAAGGACTTTAGAAGACTTCTCATGACTTCTAAAGTGAATTATTAGTAAAACAAAAGATAAAACGAGATAATTGAAAACAATTAGGAAGATTGGTTAGATCGCGGAAGAAATCGTTGTTACAGATGTATAAGTTTTATGAAATATATATATATCTGGTCTAATATAGAATCTGTCGCTGGTAATGTAAGCCCCGCGTCGATGTGACAACGAATCTAAAAACGGAACGACTCGCTGAAAATGGATCTGTAATTGGTTGCCGGGTTGCAAGCGAGGCCACGTGAACTTTTCGTTTTTCAATAAAACCCAGCGGTGCGTTCAATACATCTCGAATTAAATTTCACGTGCAACGCTATTTTTATGCCAGTTGTTATTAACGAACTTATCAGCGTGAACAAAGAACATATATTAAAGGGATAATAATAATGGAAATAATCGTTATTCTCTAAATCTGAGTTAAAAATTACTAACTTACAGTAAAAAAAAACTACTAACTCATTTAGTTAACCTTACTAAATGAATTAGAAACATTTTTTGCGATTTCATGTGCTTTTAGATCTTTTTAGAAATTTCGGATAAATTTATACATTTGAGGGACTTCGAATCCTACGCCATTGGGGAATTATACATTAATAATTATTTTCCTTCAAATAAAGACCAATAACCTTAAAAAATGTCATTTTTTCACACAAATTGATCAGGAATAATCGGTCGAATATCGAGCAAGTTATTTATAATTTTCATTTTTAAATTTTACTTTAAAATAATTTCGGGAAAACAGGGCTTTGCAGCTTTATAATATCTCCTTTAATTTTTATAGTACTTCCGCATAGAGGAATCTTTGTAGTGGTGCCAAAGTCGGGTTACCAAAAAATTGTGACTATAATTTTGATTTTAGAAAAAATAATCTTTTGCCTGTAAAGAAAACCCAAAATGGCTGAGTTGACTACCTAGACATTTTTCCATTGTTTTCTTTATTTCCCTCTTTATTTTTCTAAGCAAAAGTAAAGTTACTTGAAAGTCTCGACAAAAAATGTGAATAAAAAAGATTCAAAGGACTCGTACTATAATAAAAAGTGGAATTCTCAAAGGCAGCCAGCATCTTTCGTAATCCGATAGAAGAAAAGCCTCTATACCCAAACCCAAATCCAAGGACTATCTGAACAATGATTTTATGTTCTTTTCCAGATGTTATCTTTCTTTTCATGTGAGACAAGAGGACAACGACCTTCTCCTCGTTCATTGCTTTCCATTGAGAATATCGGTGAATCTAATTCGGTAATAATAGGTCGAGACTGCTATGACCACCAGGGTGTTTCGGGTGAATTGGCTGCTGATAGGCTCCATGGCCCGGTGCGAATTCCAAATAGACACGTCCTGCCGAAGGGAATCAAATCGGGATTCTAGATTGTGTATTGTGCAATGATGTATACATATTGTATGTATATGCGATGTTATGTAATAGGGTGGCCAAATTTGATTCGAAATCAAAAAAAAAACAAAGATAATATTTTTAATTTTGTTTTTTTTTTAATTCTTATTTTAATACGTCCTAAACCCTATATTTAGGGTTTGTAATGGACAATGTAATGGAAAAGTATAGAGGCCTAATGAAAACTATCCAACAAACAATTTCATGTATCACACATATGGGTTTGACACCCCTAACACACCCCCCATGGTACCTTGAAAATTACCCTTAACACCAGAAAAGTCAAATCTTCATTTTTCTATTAAAAATTATTTCTATTAGTCTAGAAGAATATTTATCAATATTGGTTAATTAATTTTGGATTATTTAAACTATTTATTATTAATTATTTAAACTATTAATTTAGTTAAATTTTTATCAACATTGAGTAATTAATTTCGAATTTTTTAAACAAATTTCATTTGTTCAAAACTTTTTTTCCAAAATCTCGTTGAACTCGCAGTTTATTCTCGTTACGTGAAATAAATTTATTTTCAACAAGCTTTAATTGAGTAAAATAATATTTTCTCCACGTTTTTTTTCTTCTTCTTTTTATATTTCTGTAAATTTCAACAGATATGTAATTAACTTTTTAACGGAGAAATATAATGGAATTTGTTGAAATAATAAAAAAAATAATGAACTGAAAATTAATTAACTTCAGAATATACCAGAAGTTTGGAACGTTCAAAGAAACGAAATATTTTTCGCGAATTCTATTTTATCCAAAAATATTCTTTCAATTAAAAAGAATAATATAGACATTACAAGTTTCTTTAATACAGAATTATTTTCGATGCAAATGAATCAATACTATAAATTGTTTCTAGTTTAAAATACAATAAATACAAAAATTCGTTCATTTGAACTTTCAGAACTTTTCTATCATACTTCAGAAAACTTTGAACGACTTTAATGACTGCCAAAGACTTCAGATATGTTTAAAGGAGTTCAGTGATTTTAGAAGTCTTATCGTGATTTTAGGAGACTTTATTAACTTAAAAAGTTTCTGAAGTCTTCCAATGGCTTTAGAAGTCTTCTGACGAATTCAAAGAATTTCGGTGTCTTTTTTTAAGACTGTCCTGACTTTGCAAAATTTCAATGAATTAAAAAATTCCTGTCACTTTAAAGAACTTAAAGAACTTTAGAAGACTTCTAATGCCCTCCGAATCCAGCAGAGGACTTTAAAAGACTTCTACTAAATTCTATTACAAGAATATTTTTTCAAAAATAAAATTCCCCTATCTTTTGATGCGTCCAGATAAAAAAAATTCGCGAAAGATAATAATCCAGGTTTATGGAGAGAGAAACAGTTACTCCTCTGAAATCTGAAATCTAAATCTTGTTTTCCTCGTCCGCATCGAGGAGCGAATTCCTAAAAAATGAATAATTCCCGAGATTCGCGCAACCGGTTCTCCGGAGGAGGTTTTCGTGTCGGATAAGATGGTCGGAGTCTGGTTAGATTAGCCACGATCTAGCTATCCTTTCTCGAAGGATCTCTTCCCACGATAAATTAGTCTACTCCACTATACTCTAACTCGCGCAAGCAAGCTTAGCTCAGCTCAGCCGAGCTGCTCGGCACGTCAGCAACGGTTCCACCTTTACTGTCTGCTACGCCCCCCCACCCTTTCACAAACCCATCCCCCACCACCGACCCACTCATGTCTAGTCTAGTTCTATATCTGGGTGTGACTAGGAACCAATTCCAGTGGAATCTGAAAACAGGCGCCTTCTTCTCTTTCTCTCTGCCCTTTTGGGAAAAGAGATAGGAAATAATTTCTATTGCGTCAACAAGACTGGTGACTTTTCACACTGCACTTTCCACCTTGTAAGATCCAAGGTCTTTCATCATGCCGCAAAAGAGAAGATGAAATCTTCACGGAAGAATCTGCAACTTTGCGATAAAGCTTCTTCCTTATATAGAATTTTTCGTTTAATTTCTTCCAGGTAGAAAATAGTAGCAGCCATAATTTTATCGTAAATACCTCACTTGAATTTTTTATATTTAATTTTTATACTCGGGCTTTATTAAATGTTTAAATTTTTAATAAAAATAATTGTTGAATTTTGAAAGAAAAAAAATGATCGTTTTCCATCCAAAAGGTGGGTTCTCAAGTAAATATTGAAATTTTCTTTAAAATAGTTGAATTTTGAATAAATTATTTGAATTTTAGAAATTTAATTTTCAACGAAATATTTAAATTTTCTATGAAAGAGATAATTTTCAATAAAATAGTTGATTATTCAATTCTATTATTGAACAACAGTTCAATATTTCTTAAAAATGATATCAATAAGAATTTATACTCAGCTGAAGTCAGTATACATATCAAGCCTTTGGGTAATTTTTTAAATCACAGAATTGGCTTACCTGAAATCAGAAAAAAAAGAAAAAAAATTAATTACGATAATTACTAGCATTGTTAAGAAATTTTTATTATATTTTTCCTTGCTAAGTTAGTCATAGCTAAACTAGTATCTTCTAAATCTTCTAAATGTGTATTAAAATAAAAATAAAGTTTCCAAAAATGCAGTGGTTTTAAATTAAAATCCTAGAAACTTTATTCCCTCTGATGACTTCCGAAGACGTCAGAAGAATTTAGAAGACTTCAGGAACTTCAGGAGACTAAAAAGGATTTTATAAACTTCAAACTAATTTTGGAGGCTTCCGAGAACTTTAAATAACTTCATTAACTTCAGGAGACTTAAAAGGACTTCAGTGACTGCAGACAACTTTGTCAGACTTCAATGACTTCCTACGAATTCAGAGGACTTTAAAAGTCTGCAATGTCTTCAGGAGACTTAGAAGGAATTTAAAAGACTTCTAAGGAGTTTAAAAGAATTCAAGGACTTTAGATGACTTCTGATGACTTCTTAAGATTTCAGAGGATTTCAAAAGTCCATATTTAACTTCAGGAGACTTAAAAGGACTTTAAAAGATTTCAGAGGATTTTAAAAGGCTTTTATTAACTTCAGGAGACTTAAAATGACTTTAGGACACTTCTTAAGACTTCAGATGCCTTCAAAGACGCTAGAAGACACCCTGAAGACTTCAATGGCTTTAAAAAAATCAGTTAATAAATAAATTCTAACAAATTGCTTTTTCTGCACTTGACTACTCAACTGCAATTCGTGTTGATTTTAAATCGACCATAATTGTTCCAATTATCGTCTTCTCTCATGTTGAAGCGTTTGCGGTTCCGAATCGCCCGGAACATAGCCTTCGGGTAAATGAGGGGTGAGACGAACCTATTCGCTCAACTATTTCGACCCTCGATGGACCGAAGATGCTAATTAACAATGTCATTAACGTCCAATCGTTACTCGATTAAGGTAATGATCATCCTAGATCCACTTCACTCTCGCTATGAACGTACCACGAATTACTATTATTTGTCCGGTGTAAACGTTCCACGAAAGTTGAAGAGCAAAAAAGATTTGATGCAGCTTGCGAGGCAGCTTGTGGTTATAGTAATTTCCTCGATTTTGTTGGAAGTCTTTTAATACTGTGTAGTTTTGTAATTTTCGAAGAAAGTTTCTCGCTCTCAGGTCAAAATAATTTTCAGAATCGAAATCAGATTCATAATATGGGGTTTCATAAAGTTTTTAAAATTGTTAGATTGAAAATTTTGAGTTTGAAAATTCGGGTATTTTATATTTTCGGGAACTGAAGTTTCAGTAATTTTCTACTTCTGTTGAAACAGGAAGAATCCTCTAAAATCAAGTATTAACCAGATTGAAATCTTTGGTGGTCCCCTTCTTCTAAAGTAGAAGTAAAAATCCATCTCTTTAGTGGAATGAGTCACACACGTGGCAGTTTCACCCCTGCTCTTTCAATGGTGGAGGATAGATTATAGAAATGTAGCTGCACAGTTACACTGAAGACCCCTATACAAACACCAATCACAGGACGACGAACCTCGTTTTTTTTCCCTTAGACTAGGAAACTCAGCCCCTATCCGTCCAACTTCTGTCGCCATATGTTCTACCCTAATAATCAAATCTCGAAGGAAGTTTCGAGAATGGATTTTATGTCTCAAAACTTACAAAAAAACATTGGGAATATTTCTTTAAAATATATTTTTTAAATTCAGATTAGAACTAGGCAAAAATGAAATGAACTAGATTCAACGAAACTATTCAGGACGAATCCTTTGTTAATAAAAGAGGAAGCGTATCTCGAAACTTGGAAAATGAAGTATTTAAAATTATCTGCTGCTCTTTCTTTCTGATTACGGATCCGTGTCGTTTCTGTTTCTGTAATGAATAGGCAGCTTTGGAATAAAGCAGGCAGCTATCTACATAAGCCAGGACTTGACGAGGATGGTACGGGGAGAAAAAAGGGGTAAAAAGGGTAAATGGCGCCATTTTGCATCATTCTTTACGATCTGTTGGTCTATATAAACGAGATCGAAGCTGTTAGGGAATCAAGATCTCTTTCAAGGATTCTCTCGAATCGCTGGACGATTCGAATAGGCGAACGAGTCGATGCAATCGGTCAAGAACGAAAAAAAGGCCACCTGTGAGAAATAAGTTTTATCCTGGGAAGAAATAAAAAATTTGAAATGCAGATATTTTATTCCAACAATTTTTAGAATTTTTAGAAATGGAATAATTTTTAGGAAAATATACATGGTGTTTACTAAATTTTGACCACAAAATTCCCGGAAATTAATTAATCATAATAAATTAGTTAATTGTTTATTTCAAATATTACTATAAAACTAATCGAAAGATCTTACTTTTTAGAATAGGATTTATGTAAAAAAACAACATTTTTGAAGGTTCTCGTTCTATATTTGAAGGAAAATAATTATTAATATATAATGACCCAATGGCGTAAGACGCGAAATCCCCCAAATTTGTAAAATATCCGAAATCTCTATAGTAAAAAAAAAAAGAAATATACGATAAAATATCGTTAAATCCTTTAAAATACAATTTTTTGATAGGATAAGTAGTTTTCGTTTTAATCATGAAAAAAATTGTTAAGCAAAGCCGAGCGCGAGTGCCATGACAACTTTGTTTTCCCTGGAATTTCCCTGACTTTCCTGACATGTAGCCATTCTACCAAAATGTACACTAAAAACAAATTCTATGAAAAGGAGCCAAATGGGACTTCTCTGTTATCCGTTTATTTTCATATAAAAAAATATTTTATTTTAGTTTAAATCTCTGTAACATATACGCTTTTCGTAGATTTGGTAGCAGTGCAAAAATCGCCGAGAATTCGATAGAAAAAAAATTTGTATTCCGGAGGGCAAAGTTGTCAATAAATGAATTTCGATGCGTTCAATCTCGCGGCAAAAACTGCAATACCGTGGCGTGCCGTCGATCCGATAAATCTGAGTCTCTCAAATTGTCAGCAATCGCTAACGGCTTGAGGCAATTTTGGGTGGGGGGAGGGGTCAAATAAATAGGGATCTGTGATTCCGATTTTCCTCCATTTCGAAACTTTCTGTCACCGTGAGGGATTCAGGGTAAAAGGGGATAAGGAGTTTCTCTCTTTTTCTCTCGTATTTGATTTGCATAGAAATCTCTGGACTTGGGAGAAACCGGTCCTTGTTCAGTTGGCGACAGTGCCACGATTCTATCTCTGTTTCTCTCTTTATCTTTCTCTCTCTTTCTCTCTTTCGCCCTATTTCTCTCTTTCTCTTTCCAGATCGATACTTTCGAGAGTGGCTCTTCTGCAGTGATGTAGCACATTTCACCCACGTCTCACTTTTAAGCTCCTGAAATAGTATAGCACCCCGACGTCGTTCTCCATTGATCAGTTCTCCGCTCCCTTCGAGACGTGACTGCAGCTTTCCGTGGATCTGTAGTCTGTAGGTCGAGGTTGGACCTTAAGAGGGAGGGTTAGAGGGTCAAATTGCCCGGCAAATCCGGGACAGAACCGCTTTCTGACTTCAACCCATTTTTCACTCAATAAACTACTTGGAGCCTTTTTTTTTTATTTTATATTTTTTATCTTGTGTGGGATTTGTTACATGTTGGTAAAGCGCTTACATAGTGTGATTTATGATTCGCACAAGTTGAGCGGGAAAAGAAAACTTTGCGGTTCTTGAGAAATATCGGAAAGTTTATACTTCTGGGTGGATTAAGTCTTGCGAGCAACTGGCAGTTAGGATTTAGTTTTGATAAAAATTTCGAAAAAGAAATTTCATCCTGAAAAACTCTCTGGAAATTTACTATTTATTTATAATTTCAAAATTTCGTTTACTAATTTTTTTTTTGAGACATCAGATAAATTTAAGAATTTGGGGGACTTCGCGTCCTACGCGATTGGGGGATTATATATTAATAATTATTTTCCTTTAAATAAAGATTGAGAAGCTTAAAATGTTTTGATACTGTAAACGCACATGTTCGGGTTCTGATTGGAGGCAAGGATATAATAGAGAATCACACTTCCGGCCCGGAAATGTAGGCAAATTAAATTGTTATGGGATTAACCAGCAATATCACAACAATAATACCTAATAATTAGTCCGCAATATTGACCTATTATTGTGCCCGTAAAACAATTACATGCGAAATTACCTGCTTATAAATGTGTACTGCACGCGCTCCAACCCCCTAATTATTGTATAAACACTTTAGGGGTCTCGCTTCCCTGTGTGCTAAAGGTATCAATCCCTATTTTATATTAGTTTGTTATTTGTTTTCTGAACAGAATATAATTGAATTAAATCTTAAATTTAGACTAATTTTTGGTATTTTGAGTCGATAATTTTAAAAATAATAATTATTCACTTATTTATTTTATTTTTTATTGAGGAATAATAACTTTTGGGTACTATTAGAATTAATTTTTTATTAGAATAATACCAAAAAGAGTGTCAGCAAAAATAATACAGGTTAAAAGTAGCACGTATCGCAGTACGTGATTATACACTTTATTATCTTTAATGTCTTTAATGCTTGATATAAAAACACTGATTGAAACTTCATGTAAACATGATTGAAAAGTTCTGAACGTTCAAATGAACGAATTTTTGTATTGATTGTATTTGTAACTACAAAAAGTTTGTAAATATTGATTAATTAACATTGAAAATAATAATGAATTAAATAAACTTGTAATCCTGATTGTTATTTTTAGTTGGCACAATATTTCTGGATAAAATATAATTAAAAAAAAATATTTCGTTCATTTGAACGTTCGAAACTTTATTCACATATGTAAACTATTGCACTGTTGGAACAAACTAATGGAACAACTATCACTTGAGACGGTTACTTCGGAACTGATTGACGAGTGACAGACACTCATAAGAGTGCATCCTTCGTGACTCCTCAAACTAACGGGAAAAGCAATGGGTCTCATCATAAATAGTTACAGGCCCCGACGCTTTTCCTCTCGCATAGATGCGAAGGCTGTTTGTGTGTGTCGTTGCAATACTCCAACATTTTTTTATAATGTTATGATAGTTTACATTTAGTTCGTACACATTTTATTTTATTTTGTAATTTATTAGTGAAATGTTGTATTATCTTTTCAAAAAACATATAGGCGATCCCAATATGGGTAAATTTTTTTTTTACCAGCAACGTGCGATAAGTTTTGGTGCTTAATTGAATTACAATCTCCATAATTGAGAGATAATTTAATTACGATGTATTCAGTCTAACAGACTTTTTATTTCTATACAAAACCTCCTTTTACAAATTTTTTAGATCTCCTTTTTTGGTGTATGTTAGCGGGTATTTGATAGGCTTCGATATAACGTCACCCGATATCGTTAGTGAGTTAGATACCAAGATTGTGTTTCTATTTCGCAAAAACAAGTAATTGACATTTTCTTGATTTATATCCTCCAATAAATAACAACAAAAAAACTAAAAAAATGTTTTACTTTATTCTTCCTAACAAGGTAAATCTGCCTGATTGTGTTGAATTTTTATTCTTGAAAAGATCTTTGTGCCTCACTTCAATTATTTGTTCGATAAGAAAGTTCTTCACTCTTCGGCAAACTTTACAACTCTTGTTACCATTATTTGAACTCGATTCATTTTGTTTTCTCATGGAAGGAAGCTTTGTATTCGTTAAATTTTCCAATATTT
The DNA here is from genome assembly GCA_900474275.1 of Synergus japonicus. Taxonomy (NCBI): domain Eukaryota; kingdom Metazoa; phylum Arthropoda; class Insecta; order Hymenoptera; family Cynipidae; genus Synergus; species Synergus japonicus. The sequence continues at coordinate 72,237 of UCOH01009311.1, read as the reverse complement.
TTAAAATGGTTTAATTAACCTTTCCTCATTTGATAAATGTTTAATACAATATTCTAATCAATTGTGTGTACATGTCGACGTTTATTGTTGCCCTATATTAACTTAAAGACAATTGTAGATAAATTAGGTTTTCCGCGATTTTTTTTCGAGCAATTTCATATGTTTTAAAATTTTTTTAGAGATTTAGAATTTTATACGTTCGGAGGCTTCGCATTCCACGCTATTGGGAGATTATACATACATTAATAATTATATTCCTTCAAATTCAATTATTTTTCTTGTATATATCTTCACTATATCCTATTGACTTTAGTAAAAATAAATATTATAATACTACATTTTACAATTAATGCCAAAGTTTCTTCGTGTTATCTTATTTTCATCAAATCGAACTTCAGAAAACTAATGTCTACATGATTTACAAGAAAAAATTGAACGCAAACACGAATTATCCGGTATTCCTCGCAACTAGAACCCAACAGCAATAAGAAGATTGTTCAACTTTTTCGACACCGTCAGCGATCGAATCAGGGGCGGGTTTCTCTGATTTACGATCAGCGGGGTTCGTAAAGCTCGGAACTGTCGTAAAGTTTGGCGTAACACACGTGGGTTTTGCCGGAAATGGATTAAACGACCGGCGAGCCACGGAGTGTGTTCTCCGTAATCTTAATACGACCTCCGAGGGCAAATTAGCACATCTATTTATCAGTTTATCCTTTGAGTACATGGACTGTCTAGTACACTAATACACTAATACAGTTTCAAGCCATTCGTCTTGGTCGTGAGACACAGCGACGGGTCAAGGATATCTTTCTCGAGATTGCAATCTACTTCCGGTACCAGACGCGATAATGGCCATTCGCTCGATTTGCACTTTTTCGAGTGCCGCAAACTGATCGGCCCATCCGCAAAGGTCGAACGTGGTCTATTTTATTCCCGTGCCTCTCACGCGTCACGTTTAAAGAAACGTCTAAAGTTCCTAGCATGGTTGCCCCGAGGGTCACTATAACCAAGGTGAACCGGAAATCCTTAATCAGGAAATGCTGAAGTTAAATTTTTTAGTTGATAGATCTTTTTTTTCATTTTTCTTGGTTGAAAATATCATGTGCAACACGGAGAAAAAGATTTAAAGCAATTTCAATAAATTAGAGAGGTCAAAATCTTTTGAAATCACTTTAAATTCATAAAAATCCATAAAATTCACGACAACCTTGGAAATCTCTTGTAATTTCTTCAAATTTCTAGAAACGTCTTAAAATTCCAATTTAAATTCTTTAAATTCCTCGAAAAACTTCAAAATCATTTAAAATTTCTTTAAATTATTCGAAACCTATTAATTTCCTTAAAATTACACTACAATATTTAAAATCTCATAAAAACTCTTTAAAATATAATAAAATTCCATGAAATCCTTTAAAATTAAAAAAAAAAAAATCTTCTAAAAATCAAAAATTTCAGGATAATCAATTCCTAATAGATAATTAATTTAATTAATTTTAATTCTTTAAAATCATTTTATAATATTAAAATTTACCTACATTTTTTACAAGCTTCTTAAAATCCTTTACAATTCCACGAAAAACTTAAAAATACGTTAAAGTGCGTAAAATTCACTCAAAATTTTGAAATTTCTTAAAATGCCACAAGGAATATTAAAACACCTTAAAATCCTATGAATTTATAGATAGATAATATAACTTTTCTTCCTTTCTCGAAAACTGTCGGAAAATTTATATAACAAAAACTAGATTGTTTACATAATTAACTAGGTTCAATGCATATTTCGATTTACTGTATGTAATTTCGATTTCTAACAAAAACTACAGCACTTATAGTTGTACAGTATTATTTGAAAACCCGAATAATTAATTACTGAACTAATTTATTAATTAATCATAATAAATAAGTTAATTGTTTATTTTAAATATTACCATAAAACTGCTTTTTTAAACAAGATTAAAATACGATTTTTTATATTGTACACAAAAGTCATGCGAAAGTTATCAGTCTCTCGGTTCCTCACCTCAAAAAAACCAATCAATAAAAGCGGCTTTAAAAAAAGTGATTGATACTTTTAATTTGCCAAAAAGCAAATTTTCATCAATTTCCTGAAAAAGGTCTACTCTTTCTCACTTGTATAAGAGAATGTGTTATTTTTACTAATTTAATTGACCACATTGAACGTGTGCTGTGTAAAAATAACATAATCGATCGTTGACGCCGCATGATCAACCATCTTGGTAAACTTTGTCCACTAGCGATGGTAGAAATTAATTTATCGATTACGTATTCCCTCCGCGTGCTACTTTTGCAATTTTTTTTGTGTGCATTTTTATTTATAAATACCTAACTAAATAGGACATTAAAACATTAATTACCCTCATAATTTACAGCAGATGGGTTCATCAATTTGGTTTATCTTCTTTACAATCTTTTATAATACTATAATCTCGACAGTCATTTATAAATTATTGTAATCCTCGAATGTGCCTAAATTCCGTTATTTTTTATTTATTTTGTCAGTTATTCTTAATTGATTTTAGGGGGGTTAAATAATTTTATGAGGAGCTTAGTAGGTCAGAGACCAAATGATAGCAGACGCTGAAGAACGAAGTTAAGGTATTAAAGACATAAAAGTGCTGATGCGTTCGGGATCTTATTTTTATAATACCGGTCTAATTGCCTTGAACTCGTGCCCCACGTACCCATTTTCCTTTGTAAGTTGACCTCGATCTGATAAATACATCGGATTTATGATTTCAATCCATTTTATAGTTAGGGTGCGGTGACAAAATTAAATTGTTCAATTTCCCTGATAAAAAATTCGTCAAAATCTCTAAAATTAGTTGAAACCTCTTGAATAAAACCTTAAAAAAATCTCTTAAAATTTCTTAGAATTTCTCGAAAAACCCCCATTTATTCACAAACAGGTGTAGTAGATTTTGAGTTGCAGCCGTCACACCGACTTTAATAAATTTTAACACAATACTCTCTAAATCTGAATTAGTTATAAGTTACTAACGAAATAGTGCCAAATTGTTTACTAATACATTTTAGTAAGCAATTTTTACTATAAATTAGTTAAAAACTACTAATTCATAGTAAAAAAGTACTAATCCAGTTAGTAACGGTAACTAAATCAATTAGTGAGCCTTACTAAATGAATTAGTACTATTTTACTGTGAAATAGTAGTTTTTAACTAATTGATAGTAAAAATGCTTACTAAAGTGTATTAGTAAACGATTTGGTACTATTTCGTTAGTAACTTATGACTAATTCAGATTTAGAGAGTATTCTTGAAATGTTGTATACATTCATATAAAAAATAATCGTATTTCAAAAGCGAAATGATGAAAATATTCTGTCCAAAATCATATTTCATAGCCTAACGAGGGTCAGGCAGGCTTTAAAATTCGTTAGGTTAATGGGTAACGTGCCTGAGGGTCCCTAGGCAATTTCAGAGCCGCTGATTAAAATTACGTAGTTTCGAACACACGAAAAAATACATACTTCGAAAAGGATGGAATTATGGATTTGAACTTCCCCTGTCTTTTCACTTTTTCCATCCTTTCTGTAATTTCCGACGCCATTGCCATTCTTTCTCTATAACAGCCCACATTACGTTTCACGATTCAGCACGACGTCATTAAATCCCTGAATATGGTCTACATCGCTCTTAAGCGCCATTTATTACGTCACAACCAGTTTAAAATGAACGAAAGAAGTTTTAAAGAAGAAAAGGATCTTTCTCGCAAGTGGTGTTTGTGTTGATCTTTTTTTTTATCGCCACGCGAAAAAATTACCTCTCGTTTATAGAAAATCAATTTTAGGAACAAAGAAATTTTTCTTACCAAGTGGTCCGTGATTCTCAAATCTGAGGGTAGGAAAAGAAAAAAGAAAGGAGGGAAAAAGGGAACATGCTCGGGGCATTAACGAGGAAAGTCTTTCGAGCGAACAGTTAAGTAAGAGTGAATTTATAGCCTTTCGAAACCGGCCGCGAAGTACCTTAAGAAAAAAAAAAGAAATCAATTCCGGAAGCCGGATATATACTATCTTTCCATTTTTTATGACTCGCTTTTCTATTTTTTTTTTCAATTTTTCTGTTTTCTTGAACACACATTTGAATTTTCCTTAATTCTTAAAGTTTGTACCCAAAAAATTGTTGTCTTACAATCCTTCGACAACCTTTAAAATCCTTTAAAATTTGTTGGAAAGTCTCTTAAAATTCCTTGGAACCTCTTGAAATTTTTGAAATCTCTAACAATTCATGGAAATTTTTCAGAAATCATAGAAATATCAATATTAAAATATTGTATTGTCCCCACCAAACAGTGTTTTCATTGTGATTGTCGCAAACTTTTTTTGATGTTTTTCTTTCTTCCGTTTGTAATTAATCGACATTTGTCAATCAAAGGAATAAAAACAATTGTATATTATGCTATCGCAAGAGCTTGATGCCTCAGAACTCTTATCCTTATCGTTACGCGAAATTTACTGCGAATGAGTTCCGGGTCCATTGACCCGCCATTCGCTTTGTGAAAAGTCTTATATCTTACGCTAATTTAACCTTTAATGAATCATGCGGCTTGTGCAATTTACAACCGGTCATCTTCAAGTGCTAATTCAATCCTTTGTTTTGAACAGTTCGTGGAATTAAAATTCTCGTATTGAAAAGCAAAATAAATGATAAAAGCATTCGGCTTAATCCGATTTGAGACTACGTTCTTAAAATTATTTGAAAAGAGGAAATTGATGTTTCGATTATAAAAAAACAAACTCAAGCAGAAATTGCCCCAATTTAAACAATTTATGAGATTAAAAAGATTGCGAGAAATTTAATGTGCTTTAAAAATTTTTTTAGAGATTTCGGATAAATTTAAATATTTAGGGGACTTCGCATCCTACGCCATTGGGAGATTATAAATTAATTATTTTTCTCTAAATGGTATTTTAATTTTTAATGGATTTAACAATATTTATGTGTTTTATAAACACTTTGAAATAGATTTCGTATTCAGATATAAAAGTTACGAGCGATACTTTTATCACAAATTGATTGAAATTCCATCAATAAAAAATGGGTTTATTTAGTGTTTGTATTTTACGGCCTTGGGAAATATTGAATTTGTTCAAGTCCCTTGGGTAGAGAACATTGTCCCGTGTATTGGTCATCAGGGGCTATTTTTTCTACCATAAACTTGATGCGTGACTGTGCAACTCAAGGTGCATAAATATTCTCTCGAAATTCAGTTTTCTCTAATATTTATTATTTTCCAAAAAATAATTTAAATGACGACTAGCAATTTGGTTTAATTTTTACTTATGCTATGTTGGACACTATAGCATTTTGAATTACGTAAAGAAAACGATATAGAACGTCGTTTATTGGCTAAAATGTATTTTTAAAAATATTTTTGCAACTGAGGTGTCTGGAAAAATGAAAGCCGGTATCGGATAAGCTTCAAAGTTTAAATCTGCAACAAGATTTAACATTTCTTAAAAATGTTATCAATAAGAATTTATACTCATCTGAAGTACGTATACGTATCAAGTTTTCGGGTAATTTCTTGATTGGCTTACCTGAAATCAGAAAGAAAATTTATTAATTTATTTTGAAAAATATTGTTGAATTATTAAGGATCTTTTGGAATAGTACAATTTTCTCTAATTTTTATTTAATCACATTAAATCAATTTTAATCATCATTAATTGAAAATAACTTGATTTCGGATAAATTTACACATTTGGGGGAATTAACAGCCTACGCCAATATCCAATATTAATAATTATTTTCTTTTAAATAAAGATCCAGAACCTTCAAAAATATTGTTTTTTTATATTTAAAATTAATCCCCTGTTTTAATTTTTAACTGCTGAACTACGAAGCCTATTATTTCTAGATTTTCTTTAATTTTAGAAATGAAACTAATGATCTCATCCTGTTAAATAAATTTTTATCATCATTCGTTGGAATAATTTGCAAAAAATGCATGTAACGCTTACAAATACGTTTGCATCATCAATCGATGTGTATTTTTACTTGTGTAAAGAATGATTAAGTATCGGCCACTTTATCTGGTAGACCATTTTACCCCAACTTCCCCTACACTGTAAAAAAAAACTTCAGTTACTTTAGTTGAAGTTTTTCACAATTACCGTAGCTGAATGAATATTCAATCAAAAGTAGTTGAATTTTCAACAAAATAGTTGAATTTTCAATCACAGTAAATGAAAAATGGTTGAATTTTCAATGTATTTCTAACAGTGTAATTATTCAGCGAGCATAATAATCGATAACAATTGCGAGTTTTGGAACAGGGATGAGCATATAGGCGAACTTTCAAAACCCTTTCACAGGTGGAACTTTTAATCAGTGCTGAATTAATTTATGTTGGATGTAGTTAACGATTCAATTAGTACTTTAGCGCTAGCGCGATAAGCATCTCGATAAAATTGACCGCAATATTCGAAACGATGAGGAATTCTCTGTTAGTCATGATTTTATTCATTAAATTTTTCCCCAATGGAATAATAAATTGTAATTTTGAGTTAAAATGTAATTCAGTTAATTCCAGTTAGCTCGGAACAAATGTTGGCTCTTGACTAATCCAATCTCAATCAATATCTGTTAAATCGAGTATTAAATAGTTTCAAAATACTATTTTGTATGACATGCTACTCATGTGGTTTAAGTTCTAAACGTTCAAATGAACAAATTTCTGTATTAATTGTATTTTAAACTATAAACAGTGTTAAAACATTAATTCATCTGCATTAACAATAATTTTGTATGGAAGAATATGGAAGAAATTTATAATGTCTGTGGTTATTTTTAGTTGAAATAACATTTTTGGATAAAATAGAAATGGGAAAAAATATTTCGTTCATTTGAACGTTCAAAACTTTTGGTACATCTAAACTCAGAATTAATATTAAAGGCAAACATAATTTTCTGTTTAATAACTAAAAGGGGAAAATTTCTAAAGCTAACAGTAATTTCCGAGATTATTTCAAAACGGCATCACAGTTTGACAGCTTGTCAACCTGAGTCAAAAGCTTTCATAACAAAACAAGGGATTTATCTCTCGGTTAATTTCTAGCAACCTGTCGACTGAAAATAATTAATTAAAAATGGTTCGCGGAATTATTCTGATTTGCAAATTCACGCTTAGGCTTCCAGCTTTGAATTTAACTTCACAATGAAAAACCTCTTTCTGCAAGTGACAACCTCTACCTTCACCTTCTTAATCCAGCATTTTGAATTTGTGGTTTGAGAACTCAGCGGCGAGCACTGAATAACTGAATTACAACTTTCCCAAGTTCCACAACTTTCCTCCGGCTGTACGGATTACTATAAAATTAAATTCAGGCAACATAAATTCTGTTAAATACATTTCGGAACGAGTGTTTTAAGTCGGATACTTGAAGACTCCCCTACTGTGTAAGTTGTAAACTAGATCCTTTTTATTTAATTTTTAATTATATATACTAGAAAAGATTGTTTTTCAGATTTAAAAATATTACAAGCTAGTAAAATTATACACTGGAAACTTTGCATCAAAATTAATAATATTCAAGTATTACAAAAAAGGGTAAAGAATATATGAACAATGCCAGATTATTTAAATTTAGTATTTAAATGATTTTACAGATTTTTTTTATAATTTCAAGGTATTTCATGTGTGGTTAAAGTATTTGAAAGATTTTTCGAAATTATAAAGATTAAGATGGATTTCAAGTGCTTTTAAAATTTTTTTTAGGAATTCCGGATAAATTTATACATTTTGGGGACCTAGCATCCTATGTTATTGGGAGATTGTATGGGATTTTAAGAAATTTTACGGAAAATCAATGTAATTTATCGAAATTTCCGAAAAAATTGAAAGATTTCAAGAGATTTAAAAGAATTTAAAGTAATTCTTAAGTATTTGAAGAGATTTAATGGCATTTTAAAGAAGTTCACGGTATTTTGTGGTATTTAAAAGATTTTTCGAATTTGGGAAGATTGCTAGTGAATTCATGTGCTTTTCAATTTTTTTTTTTAAATATTTCGAATAAATTTACACATTTAAGGGACTTGGCATCCTATACCACTGGGGGAGTATACATATTAATAATTATTTTCTTTCAAATAAAGATCAAGAATGATCAATCACGTCGATTGATCAAAAGTAATTCTTGTCTCGACAAGCATTACTAAAAATCTCTAATCTGAAATTGTTTCACTGTAATAATAACTCTTTTCTTTGCAGGAGTGCCCATACAATGCAACATGAATTTCGTATTCAAAATAATGTTTGATGAAATTTAATCGCTTTTATTTATGCAAGATTTAAGACCTGTTTGAAATTGTAATGAGGTTTTAACAGCGCCTCTTAAACGACTATGACGATGTTTTCCCCTCCTATTTTGCTACTGGAATTACGTCCCTGTATACATATACAGTATACACTATGCAGGTACCGGGCACAGGTGCACCGTACGTCGCGTGAATATTAAAACAACTCGGGTTGCGTGGCCCACTAACTCCGTTTCTTTTCTTTCATGACATCAAACCGAACTTTATTAAGGATATTTATGATGCCATAGACCTCAACTTGTATGAGCTGCTCGGTGCACTAAATCTTAAAAAAAAAAACGCGGAAGCGAATGCGGATGAGAGGAAACAGTTGTGATTATAATTGCTGACAAATAGACTGCGGCGCACTGATAACATATTATCAAATAAACCCTAGATGCACTCTATATTTCACTTTCTGACGCTAATGCTTCTGACAACGTCAAATTATGTCAAAACAAAAAAAAATTTGTTATTTATGATTTCAGCTCGTTCTTAGACTTAAAATTAAACATAAGCCCATTTTTTGTTTCAAAGAAAGATCTTAAGGGCATGTATTACTTACCTGATCCCTACCTTACCGACATTTTTTTATCTGTAACGCTACATCTACATTTATTGAGATACCACATTGAAAATTTCTATATTTGAAGCTAAAGCCTTAAGGTACGTTTGTCTGGTCCTAAATATTGATAAAAATTTAAGACCAGACAAACATACATTAGCATATTTTCTTTAATTTTATAAATTTTCAATTTGATATCTTTATAAATATAGACGTAGCGTTCAGAGAAAAAAATGTCGATAAGGTAGGAATCGGGAAAGTAATACATGCACTTAAGCCTATAACTCTCTCAATCTGAGTTATAAGAAATAGTCAATCAATTTGACTAATGAATTAGGTAGTAATTTTTTTTTAATTTCTTTTAAACCAAATTCATCCAAAAAAAAGTTTGCTTGAATCAAATAAACGTATATTTGCTACAGAGCCAAAGAAAAAATATCTTGCAATTAAATAAAATTTATTTTATTCAAAGATATTTTTTCTTTGAATTAAAAAGAAAATTTCTTTGAATCAAATAAATTTTATTTAATTCAAAGATATTTTTTCTTTGGCTCTGTAGCAAATATACGTTTATTTGATTCAAACAAACTTTTTTTCTGGGTGTAGTAAGGCTATTGCGAAAGTGAGTTAGTAAGAACAACATACGAATCTGTTTAGTACTTTAACTTACTAATTCAGTTGTTCAAAATGAATTTTTCTTCGAACATTTAATATAAACATTTAATATAATTTAAATTTATTTAATATAAATAAATATGTTATTTTTGTTATTATTATAGATTTTCGAGGATTTTGAAGTATATTATACAGAAATGTCAATTATTCTTTGAAATTTTAGAGGATTTATGGACTTGAAATATTTTCGTCGAATTTTAAGGAATTTTAAAGGGTTTTTTAGTAATTTTAAGAGATTTCCAGATGGTTTTACGAGACATTTTACTAATATTCACAGTAAACGACTTCGCACTATTTGTGTAGTAAGAAACTATAATCAATGTATTTAAAACTTTATTCGTGAATTTGATAAAGCTTTCTGAACCTGCCATAAAAACAACACGAGATTTGATAATTTTATCGAAAATAACGCGAAATTGATGATCGGGAATTCGAGCATGATTCCGGAATTATTGTAGACGGATATCCATTTTGAGGAAACAGTATTTCAGCTTCGTTGAGCTTGCAGTGACCCGCGCTGGAATTTACATTTGTGTAATAATCTACAGTATTATGTGGCTGTCGCTAATTTTGCGATTATAGACCATAATACGCGTCTGTCGTCCGCATTCGATTTAGATGAGTGCACATACAATATTTCTATTTCAAGAAGAAAAAATGAATCCGAATGTAATCATGAATTGATATAAACATTTAAATAAACAATTAGAAATTTCTCTTTCATGTTTTCATAAAAATATGCTGTTTTTCTGATCCAACGCATTTAAGTACCCAGTTACCCACGTAAGTTTGAAACAAAAATTATTTTGTCTTTGGAAACCCTTAAAATTTCATGACATACCTGGATATTGTTTATAGTCCAATGAAATCCTTCAAAATATTCCAAAAACAGTTAAATAAACAATAAAAGATACATAATGTGGCAAGAAGAACATTACAAGCATATAAATATCAAATTGACAGAAGACAGGATTGATACTTCATTATTATCAATTAATTTAAATTACAATCTGAGGAATAACAACGAGTGTTCCTGTCTTCAGATTAAGTACTCGAGTGTGACAGACCGTTCGTTAGATCCTGTTTTTTATTACGCAAGATCCTGTTTTTTCTTATGTAAGAATAGAGCGAGAAGGGAGAGAACTATACCGTAACATCGGTAATAACTTTGCTGGAGGAATCTTACCAAGATGTTCAAATCACGACGCGTCAGCAGAATAAATGACCCCTTCCACTCTCTTTATTTCACTTGGGTTTACATCGCGTGTTATCTGACATAACCGCCATAATTCGCAAGCGTATAAAGTCGCACTACCGTTAAAACGGCACAAGTCCCAGAATGAGAGAATCACGTATAACAGTACAGAAAATCAAAGTGCCGTGAAAAGTAGGCGAATGATTTGATAACCAAACAGAATTTTCAACAACTCGAGTTTTTTAACGACACTAATGAGGTTCATACTAAAAAAATTGTTTGGTGGGGAACAAGCAAAGTGTTTAGTTGCTGCACAGCAATAAAATTTTTCTTTTTATCCCAATCAAAACTTTTGCTGAGCTAACCAAAGCTTTTAAACGTTTTGGTTGAAACAATTGAAATTTGGTTGGTTTTATAACAAAAGATATAGTTAAGAAAACACAAAACTTTGTTAGCTGTGTTGTATAGTAGTCAAACATATTGTTGTTCAAAAATAGTTTTTTTGTTTGTAACTATTCAGTCAAACTCTTACTAATACAGATTGAAAGATTAATAAATATTCATTTTCATTGCGATTTGTTATTACGTTTTTTAAACCATGTGACTTTTTCTACATTTGGGCGACCTCATTATTTTTCAATTTCACGCTCCACTTTTCAGATTCAGGAAAATTGTATTACTAAGCATTTTATCAAAGTAAGCAAGTTACATATAGTCCTAAATTATTGACCTAATTATGTTGACTGCAGTTTCTGAATTCAATTGGAAAACAGAGTTTGGTTAAAAAATAGAACCGCGCTGTTAGCTTTAAGTGCATGAATAAACAACTGAGTGACACAGATAAAAATGTCCAAATGGCAAGTATTACCTTGTAAAAATTAATTTATATGTTTTCACAAGTAATTTTCAACTATTCAATTACATGTTTAACAATGATTGAAAAGTTCTGAACGTTCAAATGAACGAATTTTTGTATTGATTGTATTTTTAATTACAAAAGGTTTTTAAATATTGATTAATTTACATTGAAAATAATAAAGAATTAAATAAACTTGTAATCCTGATTGTTATTTTTAGTTGACACAATAATTCTGGATAAAATATAATTTTAAAAAAATATTTCGTTCATTTGAACGTTCGAAACTTTATTCACATGTTTAACACGCTGAAAAAACTCTATGGTTGTGACCACAGAAACAATTAAAATATGGTACAACTACTATATTTCCATTAACAGAACCATATGTGGTTGTGGCAAATATGAAATACTTGTAGCAAATATTTAATAATTGTCACATAGCTGTGGTTGTTACCATATAATAGTTGTGGAAGTGGCAACCACAAATTGTAGTTGTATACTTTACTATTTCTGTCTCTCTAAATCTGAATCAACGAAAACCATACCAAATCAGTAAAATTCGCTGATGAATCAGCGAAATTGCTCTCATAGAGGGCGTAATATTTCAAATCAGTGAATTTCACTGATTTGGTATGGTTTTCGCTGGTTCAGAATTAGAGAGTGTGGTTATCATAACCATAGTAGTTTTTCCGTGCAATTTGTTAGTACTAAATCTTTATCAAAGAATTCCTTTCAATTGCAACAATGAAAATTTTGTTCCTTCGAACTGGATCAATTAACAGGGGCAATATGTTATCCCAATCAAAGTTGAAAGAACGATTGGTGCGATTGGTGGCACCAAATCGATAATTTGGTGCGGGCCCCTATCAATCATATATAATTCACTTCAACTATATGGCTGTCGATTTCTGTCAGTGAGCGAGTGTATTAGTATTTCTTGTAATATTTATGCAGCAATGAATATCGAATAAGGTAAAACACTACCCCAGTTACCCATTTAAGTTCGAGGACTTTTTTAGTAAGTGAATTACAGCTGTTTTGTTAATCGGTGTCATTGTCCAGCTTGCGAGGAGCACAGGACCTTCCTGTGCTCTAATTACAAGTATAATTTCCTTATTTTTGGACACTTTAAATCATTTGGTTCCTTCTTATATAGATCTGAATTCAATTAATCAACTTTCCTGTTATTCTTTCAAGAATATTATTACTACCATTGTTTTCTTCATTAAAAAGCGAATAAAATACATTATCTTAAAATATTGTTCTACTAGAAAAAAAAGAAGTGTGTTAACCAATCTAAGGTTAAAGTCGAGGTTAAACTTGGTGATCAAACTATACAAGAATTAATTATACACAAATTATCAGCGGCGCTTTCCACGAGATGTACTTGGAGTGGTTTGATTAAGTCATTAATTTTTTTTGCCGCTGTCGGCACCACCTCTGGTAAAGAAGCACGTAAATAATGCAACAAAGCTTTCCGCGCATGTGCAGATTTTTTCCCGGGAAAATCACAGAGAAATAATCAAAAAAAAAAAACAGTACAATCATGCGAGCACGTGATATTTGTATACGCCGCTAAATATTGATAGAGACTCTTGCCTCTGTTGTTTCAACGTCGGTAAATCAGGATAAGTTGTTACTGTGTGCGGTAAACGCACCAATGTCGTGTGCAGTGTGCACAGTTACTAATTAGAGACGTGAAATATTTACTAGCGATCAGCTGCGAAGGACGCACGAAATTCGTTGGCTAAATATTTAAATTAAATCTGTGTGCATCATTAATAGCTGAGCGATGTTCTATCGCTTATAAAGAAGATCATTGCAGTTGAGAAGAATATTTTTAGTGATATATTGAAAAGATTTAATAATAATTTTATTTTAAAGGCTAAATTTCCAGGATTTTAAATTGGATGCGTTACAGTTGAAAAATTTTACTTTAGTTCCTGCTGCGGCTGTTTTTAATATTGATTCCAGTTTAGAAAATCGGTCTGTGTAAAGAGGATTTTAATGGGGTAAAAATCACCACATTACAAGTTTTATTAGACTGTTTGGTTTTTTTGGGATTAAACAAAGATATAACGAAGCTTTACTGAAATTAATGGCAGTTTTCATGATTTAGGAACTTTAACTACAACTTGGATAAATTCTCAAAGTTGTTAGGGAAGATTTACGTTTTATGTAATGGCGAGTTTATCCCTCTACAGCTTTAGATAATCACATGACCTGTTGTAGAAGCATTAGAAGTACGAGCTTGTGAGCATTCATCTTATGAGCCAATTTAATAGATTTTAGAGATTTAATAAAGAATAAAATATAAATAAAAAAGCATGAATTTTTTCTTTTATTCTAATAAAAATTTAGGACCAGATAAACGTACCTTGGCATATTTTCTTTAATTTAAAAAAAGTAAAAGAGATTCAAATGAGCCAGCCCCCTCCATATATACAGAGAATTAGTCACTATGTTCATCTCGTTGAACCGGAAGTGTGTTTAGAACGGAAATCAATGTTCTGCTTTTGTCTAGTTATTCATCCGTGCTAATCTTTCTTCCGCAGCGTCCCGCTTAGTTTTAGAAATTGATTATTTTTTTACAGGTAGATCAAACGTGTTTTTCCTCTTTTTTTCTCTTGTTTCTTTTTTTTTTTTTGTCGAGTACAACACCCGGTAGTTTGGTCATAAGGAGATCGGGACGAGCTCTGAACGTGAATCAGGATTTCACAAGAATAGCTCAAGCAAGCACAACATGCACTTTCTCTTTGCCGTGCACGCGTTTGTACGACATGAATCCAAATACAAGGCACAAAGAGGTCAACATTGATGTCGTAACGATGACAATGAAACAGTTTTGAAAATCCAAATAAAACTCGAGAGGCTTCTCCGGTCACACGAGACAGAAAAAATCTGTAGGAAGTTTATAGTTATAAAGTATCATTTCTGTTTTTCCAAATTTAAACTTGTATATATTTAATTTTTATAAGCATCTAATGGGTTTGAATTGTTTTCGTGGAATTTTAAAAGATTTTTTTTACGAGGTTTTAGTAATTTTAGGGGATTTTAAAGTTCCTCAAGGAATTTAAAGCGATTTTTATGATTATTAACAAATTTTTTGTGCAATTAAAAAATATTTCACTGGATTTTATAAGATTTTAGCATACCTCAAAGTAGTCTGCTTCTTTTTACGGTAAAAAAAAACTCTGTATGTTAGTAATCTCTATCTTTTTCAACATTTTTTAAATTGAAAGAGCTAGCTCTAATTAATGCATGTAAAAATTCATATCTTTTTTAGATAAGGAAAAAATGTATATAAGTCGTTTATTGGCGGCAATAACTGCGTCATTGATGGTTTGAAAGTTGTGATATAGGCCAAAAAAAGGACAAAATATAATTCATATTCCATACGAGAAAATATTGTTCACGATAATAGAAGACAAATAGCGAAATAAAATTTAATTAAATGAACATTTTAGCTAATTTATGAATATATTTACAGTTTACTCAATTTCATTTTTGTAAATTAAGCAAAATATCCCGATTTACCTTTTCGACAATTAAGGAAGGGGACTAACTAAGTCAATTCTGATTCAATTCCCTCCTTCGAGGGAAAAACGTAAAATATAATTAAAAAAAAAAACAAACACGAGTGTGAAAAAAAGTTTCTTTTTCCCAGATTACTGATTTACGAGTTGCAACATCAACTAAAGGCGATTAGTAACCAGTGCAGCGTGTATTGTTTGCGATAGTGGGCGTGTGTTGAGTTCATTAATGTGCATTACTGTATTTTATTGTCATCGTTTCGTTTGCATGAGAAATGAAATGAAAAAAAAAATTTGTTTAAACTTCGTCGCGCACTCTGTCTTTTAAATTTATAAGTATACACATAAAAACTCAACTTTAATCAGGAAAGCAAATAATTGTTTTTAACTTTTCGAGCTACGAAACGATTCGCAGTTGCTGTCAGTCTAAATTTGATCTTAAAACAAATTTTCTCTTGAAATTTACTGTAAAGAGGAAATGTACTCTTTTTTTTTTTCTTGCGCCTCTTGCGCTATAAACTTAATTAGAGTTTATCAGCCGCATAATCTGCTCGACGACACCAGCACTGTCAAGAGAAATTTCACACGGTCTGTTGCCTTAACCCTTGCAACAGTAATTTTACTTTTACGAGGAAAACATGCGCTTTTATCATTACTTCTGCTTTTTCGAGAAAATGGTTTAATACGAATACTGCTACTTTTCTCATGCAGAAATTTTGATGGTTCGAATATGAAAAAAGGGACGAAAGAGAAATTAAAAAAAAATTAATTTATTAAATTGAAGAATTACATTAAGGAATCAATGATATAATTCTTAAATAAATCTATTTATTATAAAAAAATTCAATAAATTAGTCAAATATTCTAAAACTAAAAAGTAAAAAACAAGAATTTATTAATTATTATATTAGATCAATTATTAACATAATAATAATAATACTAATAAAAATAGTAATTATATTAATTATTGATAATATATATCATTATTACATATTATTGTAGAAATAATATAAAATATGAAAGTTATGAAATTAATTTATTGTATACATACGTGCACATTAATTTAATGTTTATTAATTACCTGACAACAAACATTGAATTAGCCTATTTCACAGTTGTTAAACACAGTTGAATACGCTAATTCAAATTGATTTCTCAAGTAATTAATAAACAATAAATGAACGTATAAATATAACAAACTAATGTTATAACTCATATTTTATATTATTTCTATAATAATGTGTAATAAGTAATAATCAATAAATTATCTTTTTTTTTTACATTTTGGTTACAGTGTATACGACTTGTTTAAATAAAAAAATTAAATAAAATTTGCTCAAAATTAATCTAAATTTCTACCATAATATTCTAAAAAATTAAAATAAATAAATGAATAATAGTTATTTATAATACAAGTACGTAACACAGGTGATTATTACGAGTTTGAAGTATACAGCATGAGCCGTATAGGCAAATGTTTCAATCACACTCGGAATAATTTCTTGGTTTCGCACGCGCATCATACACTATTTTTTGCTACTTGCAATCGAATGGGAATGATATGAAGTGAGCGAGAGAGGGGAGGTGGGATGTGGGGCGGGGAGTACAAGGTGTTGTGTAAGAGGGTGAGGGATGACGAGGGGGGCGATATGGGGAGTGCGAATGAGTGGAGTATGATAGGGGGGGGGGCTAGGGGGAGTATATTAGAGGGGGCAAATGGGAGTATGGGGGTGGTGAGTGTGGAAGTATGATAGGCGCGAGGGGGAGAATGAGGAGGTGATGAGAGGGGCCAGGTGTCTGTGATATGATTGAGAGAGGGTGTGAGGGGGGTTGAGAGATATTGAAAGGGAGGAGGAGCGTTTTTATTCTTGATTTTTATCTGCCGCGGTGTTCTTTACAGACAATTTAGATAGATTTTAAATAAAAAGAAAACAAATAACAAAACTATTAAACTATACTGATACTAGACTAAATTATACTGAAGTACCAATACATATATCCAAATTTCACCACAACTTTCGTTAATGATTACCGATATTTTTATTTAAAATAACAATCCCGAGCAAGAACTCGTCGGAAACCTATTTTAAATAGGGCTAAGTGGGTCAATTTCTGTTCTGGTGTTGGTTTTTTGGGATTTTCTCAATATGTATTCTTCGTCTTCATGTTCCGACGGATTGCAACGAAATTCCTCTTTCGAGTCAATTGTGAACTGTTTTCATTGTGATCCGTCGGACCAAACCTAGCCTTTTATGATTTCCGCTCTTTGCCGCGCTCTTTCTTGTTGACGCCAACCATGGTACACACAATTTGAAAGGGTCTAGTCGGGTCTATATTCATGCTTCTTTGGTATATCATTATTTATGTTTCTCGTTACTTTTTCCGCACCTTTCTATGTGTATTTTGTGAGATTTATTTTAATCTAAAATGTCAAGAGCGAACTTTGCTTCTCAAGTTACCGGATTCTCGGATTAAAACAGTTTTTCCCGATTTTTATCGGGTGTTGTATATTTATCTTTCATTATTAAGTTAAAAAATTACTCAGCATTAGTAAAAAAAAGTATGTATGTATTCAGTATCTGTTAAATTAGCTTTTCTTATCAGGATCGGTGTATAATTCAAAGTATGAAAGTTTTCAATGTCGAATTGATCAATAATTTGAATTCTTTCACTCTTCAACCAAAAAGCATATTTTCACGTATTTTATCTGATCAAAAGAAAGCGAAAATTTATATGTATGTACATATATATGTATCAATAAAACAAGAGTGAAATCTTGCTTCGATTTCTTTTCTCCTTTCGCTTAGGTCCATTTGGGACCAGATTAAATTCCACAAGAAATTTACATCCAGTCTTCCCGGATCGGAAAAGTCTGGATTTCATTGGAAATTCGAAGAGACAGAACAAGCCAATAATCCACACAGGAAACGTAAAACGTATGTACGAGTGTCTCGGGTTTGCCATGAATTTTAATTTGCGCAATTAATTGTAATGAAACTAACCTCCTCGCAGTCGAGAAGGTTCCCAACGAAATGGACCTCTTAATTGAAAAAGTCGAATGAAATATTTCTAACATAGAGATTCATTGTTTACAGAATAAAAAGCTGTTTTACGTAATTCCGTTATTCGCCCATTGAAAGATAAGTTTTATTTAAAATATAAAACTGGAATGAATTTAAATTAATTATAACCATACAATTTATACATACAAGTTATGAGATGAAATTTCAATTATGTACCGCATATTAGTTGAAAGTATGTGTAATTATAACTGCTTTCGTTTCTGGTAAACTTTCTTTTTTATTTCATGAAACATATTTCTGAAGCAGCATATTTTTCTATTTTACGATTCAAGAATACATTTCCTGGGTAAATAATATTATGATGATTGAAAAGTTCTGAACGTTCAACTGAACGAATTTTTGTATTGATTGTATTTGTAACTAGAAAAAGTTTTTAAATATTGATTAATTTACATTGGAAATAAGAAAGAATTAAATAAACATATAATCCAGATTGTTATTTTTAGTTGGCATATTTCTGGATGAAATATAATTTAAAAAAAATATTTCGTTCATTTGAACGTTCGAAACTTTATTCACACATATTATGTATGTAAAACATGCATGGGTTACCTACCCATGATATTTAATATTCTGATGAATTCTATGGTTTCTATTATTAATATCTGTGTTAATTACTATTTATAGAAACCATATAATTGATAGTTTTTTTATTGATTTCTTACTAATCTTACTGAATGTATATAAAATTATCATTCAAAAAGAGTATATTGTCCCATTGGATCAAAATAAATGGTCCATATTGTTTGCTTTGTCTCCTGACCTAATCTCTCACCAAGGGTCGCAACAGTAGTTCCAAAACACTCTTAAATTACACCCATCCCTCTATATTTAAATTCCCAAAGTCCTACACTTTCCGTCATACTTACTTCCATTAAAAACAATAATCTCCTGAAATTAAATTGCTCCAGGGTTTTTTTTTGAGTACACATATATTGGAGCTTTTCTCGTCGCTCGATTATTCACGGAACGCACATAGGGGAGGTGCAGATGTGAGTCCAGAAGTAGGTCAAGAAAGAATGGAAGACGTGCAGAAGAACAAGGTTCGTTTGCTCTAGTCGGAGGTGTCGCCTCAAGAAAAGAAGTAAATAAAAAAAAGGAAAAAAAAAGAAAACGAGTACCTCGTTCTCCAAACGTGCATCTGACGTCTGAGTTCTGACGTTTCTCCGGACGTCACATCGATCCCCCGACATTTTCACCCAATTTTCTGCTCTCGATTCGAGCCGAGTCAATTTTTCCTTTCGCCGTCCCTAGACGTCTAATTTCCCTTCACCCCTTATTTTTCTATTTTTCTCCGAATCTACGAGTTTCGCCGATTTAATTTTTAATTCGTATGATTTGAAGGTTTCAGATTGGAGGAGGCGGGAATCGGGATGATCGGTGGGGAGAAAAGGGTGCGGTGGACACTGAAAGAATAAGAGAGAGAAAGAGAGAGACGTACCTTATCTGAGGGAATATTTCGCGAACTCATTGTAGACGAGGGAGTGAGGAGGAATCCGGAGGCCGTTCGTGGCAGGTGCCGAGGGCGAGGATTTTCTCCGATTGGCAGGACAGGGGAGACGGTAGTCAATGACAGCAAGATACAAAGTAGTGTGCTCGAGCTGTGGCACTGTCAAGGAAAACACACTCTCACAATCACAAATTCACTACACCATTTCGCCAGAAAAAAACCCGCGGCACTTGCACTTGAGCCACCCGACGTTTGTTACTTGCTCATGTCGGGCGAAAAGTATTTCAGCAGCATTTTGCAAAGAACAAGGCAAGAGCTCTTTCAACTCCGCCGCAGCACCACACACCACCGTTACCGTTCCGTGTCAGAGCCAAACACATAAAATGGCGAAACGCGAAGTGCAGCCACGGAAAACTTCACCACGAACGCGAAGTGAAAAGAGAAGGGCGCGAGCTCTCGCATCTCCGCCTGCAGCAGCGCACCTCGCGGAGGTTTTCTGAAGATCGATGGAAGGGAGATCGATTGAAAAAGTGGCGGGAAGATTCAAATGGCGATTTGCCTAAGTTTTCGTTCTAAAGGCGCACAGTATGTAGGCACATGTATTAAAATTAAATGTATTAAATGGAGGTTTATATAAATATATAAATAAAATATTGTGTGATAAAATGAAAGATTTCGAAATATTTTAAAACAAGTTTGATATGTTATATCAATACCTGTAATTGGTAATGTAGAAAAAAATTATTAGTTCGAAATTTTCCTACATGTCGCTGGTGAACTCGTGCAAGAAAATTTAGCAGTCGACTTTTTTTTTGACAGAATTTCCTAACCTTTTCAGTGACACGCTGTTGTCAAACAAAAAAGGTGTAAATGTCAATTAGTATTTAAAAATAATCGTGAAACTTGTCAATGCGTGAAAGTTTATTAACGAAAATTAAATATGACTAAAAGGGATTGATAAGAAGATAACCGATCCTGAGAAAGGATGTCTGCAATTATAGATGATAAAGTGGTTGCTGGAGCAAAAGATCCAAATGTTGTGAAAGAAGATCCGATTCTTATTCTTACAGTGAGTACTTAGGAAATTAAAGAAATATAGAAATTAAATAACTATTTGTATACTATTACTTATAAACAGCATACACATAGAATAACAAATTTTATTTTTCTGGAATTTTCAGTCGTCCCATCTTAACTTTGCAGTAGAAAATATTTAAATTAAAATTATTCACCTAGATTATTATAAATAGTGCAGTATATTTGTATTCAAACATTACTTTATATAATTTAAAAACTTAAGTATTTAAGTTCTTTAATATCTTCTACATAAAATTCTAATACATATTTTGTACAAATGTCTAAGCGATCCAAAAGTGGAAAAACTATAAGTTCTGTAATAATAATAATAATAATAATAATAATAATAATAATAATAATCTCTAGAAAATCATAATAAAATAAATACATATGTATCCCAGATCTTAAGTTCCCGTCATTTTTTTAAAATAAAGATTCTAATTAATCTGCATAAAAAACAAATTTGTTCCTTTTAAGATTTTATTACCCGAAACACTTAAGTTAGAAAATTAGATAAAAATCTAAAAAATATTTACTGATTAATTGATTTTCTTTCTATGTATTTATTCATTTTTTAGGAAAAGGTCCAGTCTCTCTACTTTTTTCGAGATCATTATTTTGAAAATCATGCGATCGAAGATGCCATAAACAAAAATAAAGACTTAGAAAGGGAGATGAAGGATACTTTAACGAGATTCGATGAATGCAAAGGATATGAAATCGATGGTGCTCGAGCTAAATATTACTTTTTGAAAGGAAAGGCTCTCAATGTCGTAGATAGGCACGTACCGCAAGCAGAAGAACTTTTGAGCAAGGCTGTCAAACTGGAGCCTAAATTGATCGAAGCATGGAATGAACTAGGAGAGTGTTACTGGAAAAATGACGATATCCAGCAGGCCAAAAACTGCTTTACTGGAGCCTTGCCTCACGTACGTTTTTCCACGTTCAAGATTGTCAGTAATTTTATTTTCATTGGGGAATGAATTTTTATTTTTCGGAATGTTTCAGTCCTTCCAAAAATATATCACCAATCCTTAATTTGATTTCCCTTTATTTAATCGTAAATTATAGGTTTTCTATAATCGAAATAAAGAAACTTGTATTTTTTAATTTTAGGGAAGGAACAAAGTCTCTCTGCGAAATTTATCAATGGTTTTGAGACAAGAACCTACAGCGACTCTAGAGCAGAGGATACAAAATGTCCAAAAGGGAGTGGAGTATGCAAAAGAGGCGGTGAGCCTCGATACATCTGATGGAACTTCCTGGGCCATTTTAGGAAACGCCTACCTATCTTCATTTTTTACAGTTAAACAAAATCCCGCGACTTTGCGTCTTTGTATGTCTGCTTATGCTCAAGCTGTAAGAACTTTATTACTCTGATTTAATTTTTAAAACTAGAAATTTCCACTTTACTTTTTTATTCCTAAAAAAATTTCCTTTTTCTTTCAGGAAAAAGACATCATCGCGAAAAGTAATCCTGACTTATTTTATAACAAAGCAGTGGTATGTTATAAATTTTTATTTCTATTTCAAGTTTTTTATTTAAAAAATTAAATTGTAATAGGTCCAAACAGCGAAACGCTTGAAATATTCAAAATTAAAGAATCATAAATCTAAAGGATTCAAACTTCTACAATTTTAAATGAAAAGTTAGTTATAGTTTTTAATTTAAAATTTGTTGATTAGATATTTTTATAATGAGTTTTTGAAATTTATTGGACAATTTTTATTTCAATTGTTCAGTTTATTTCAAATTGACAGCCGTAAGCGTTAATTTGAAAGGGAGACTGAAAATTCCAGAAAAACGAAATTCTGGACTCTGTAAAATTCTCGAAAAATAAAATTTCCGGCATTTTAAAATTGTCAACAATATAAAATTCCCGACAGTTTATAAAATTTCCGAAATTAAAAATTACCGACACTGGAAAATTCCCGAAAAGATAATTAGATAATTAGATTTATTTATTTATTGGAATATTTTTTTCCGGAATTTTGCAATTTCGGGAATTTTCAGTCATCCCATTTGAAAAAATTAAAACATTTATGAGCATTAAACATTTATAATAAATAGAAAGAGAAAATATCAGATCAAAACTTTTAATATGGACCAATTTCAAATTTAATTCGTAGACAATTGTAAACATTTTAAGTTGAAAACGTAGACTGTTTATAATTTATATTCTTAAATATAAAAAATTTAATAATTTTACATTTTTGAACTTGAAGTATTTCAAAGTGAAAAGTAAACAATTTAGTCATTTGAAAACTTCGCACTTTACGATATCAATTTGGAAGTCTTGAATATTCGAAAATTTGTAATTCAATGATTTCAAACACCTAAAATTTTGTTTAATAATTATTAATAACAATTATAACTTTTTATAAATCCATTGAAAGTAATTTTGGTCCTAGTTACCTTGCTAACTATAAATTATTCTTTAGTTATTTATTTTTTTTACTTATATTAATTAAAAATTATTAAATTTTACTAATTTATGAAGTTTCCAATTTTTAATTTTTTTCGTACTGCCTAATTTTGGAGAGAAAACTAAACTTATTTTTATTACTGAAATAATAATAATTTAATCATTTAAATAACTTTATGTGGCATTCATTTTCTTGAATTTTATATCTAGGCTCTTAAATATCAAGAGGAGTACAAATCCGCTCTCGAGTCTTTCGAAAGAGCGATTTTGTTAGATCCAACATGGGAAGTTCCTCGAACAAAGCAAGAGGACCTACTTCAGTTTCTCAAGGATGTACAAACTTCAGTTAATACGAAGGGGAGACTGAAACTGAAGAGACTTCTTCAAATGATACAAGTGAATTTCATTCTCCCTTCAAATATTTATTTAACACTTTTCTTCATTGTTATTTTTGAATGGAGAATTAATTATTTTATCTACTCTCATTTTGTATATTTATAAAATTGTATAAACATGTTCAAAATTTTCAGGCACTGAACGTAAAACATTTAGGACCCTACAACGGTGGAGTTTACACAATAGGGAATAAATCTGTAAAACTGGAATTGACCCCATTGAAAAGTCTAGTTCCTGGAGTCAATTTGGAAAAAGTAGTTTTTGGAAAAGTCGTCTGTTGGATTCAAGACACAGATTGCGTGCCTTTGTAAGTTCCTCCAAATATTTTTTTCCAATAGAGAATTTTACCATTAATTTTTAGAAATTATTAAAAAGTTAATCTAAAAGAATTTGCTTTCACTTAATAATATTTTTTAAATTACTTAAAAAAACAGTATTAATAATTTAATTTATATTCCTTTATTTATTCGTTTAATAATTTATTAATTTTCAGTACCTTCTGTGTGGTCGATAAGGAGCAAACTTGCATGACTGTGACAGTTTATAATTTAGCAAAAGGTCGAGGAGTTACGATTGGTGACTCAGTTGCGATTCCCGAGCCTTTTGTGACTCATCAGACATTTTCACACAAAGAACATGTATGTATAAATATTAAAGCAATCATTTTCCCCATAATTTTTCATTATAATTTTTTATCAATTTAATACTTCGAATTTAGTATGTAAATTAGACTAAGAGAAAAATTGAACTGATGTTAAACTTAAAATTAAAAATATTGAATGATTTTCAATTGTTTTTAATAATTTTTTTCTAGTTGAATCTGTTGAATTTTAAACGCTTCAATTTTCAGTGCATAAGTAGTTAA
Source organism: Synergus japonicus (assembly GCA_900474275.1). NCBI lineage: Eukaryota > Metazoa > Arthropoda > Insecta > Hymenoptera > Cynipidae > Synergus > Synergus japonicus. Next base: position 47,774 of record UCOH01009311.1, on the reverse strand, counting down.
ATCTGTTTCTTTTTTCTATTTTTTTTTTTCAAGGAAGTTTATTTAATTTAAAAGTCTTTCAGTTAATAATGGTTCAATAATTTTTCTACACTAGGTAAAAAACTAATTTTAATGAAAATTAATTTAATCCTTAATAAACCTAACATACAACAAAAAAACTCAACTAAAAACAAACTAATTCTTATTTAAATTACAGACGTTCGATTTTAATTCCATCCGAGTGGAAACGCCCATAATTCTTGTTGTTAACGGACGGAAATTAAATCGGGAGCAACAAGCAGGAACGAAGCTTTCATCCTTCAAGAAAAGCGAGTAACACAGCCTTAATTCTAACTTAAATTTAATTGAAAATCATGGATTAAATCGAAAAATGGACAGAATCTTTATGCAAGTATTATTAGAATGCTTACTAATTATTGCAAAAGAAAAATTTTGATAATGGTTAAAAATGAAATTTATAAAAGGTCAAAAAAGCACGGAAGTAATCAACTAAAAATTGTAGGTTTGTTAGCTAAATTTGAAATTTGAAAGGAGATGGATTTAATCTGTTTCAAACTTTTCTCCTAGTCAGTTGCATAATAAAACCTGCAATTCCAGCAATAAAAAAAGACAAAAATAACTGGTCAAATTGGTACTTAAGCTATTTTATAATGCGAGAATCAAATTTTTAGGTAGAATAATTGTAAAATTTTTTTTTTATAAAGAAGGTAGGAACCTGTAACTTTAAAAGTCAATAATTCTCCCGATTTATACAAATGTGGCAGTTTTCGAACAATATATGCCACTAAAATTAATTAATAGAATAAGAAATTGCTTTGCTCTCAGAAACGACACAAGACTAATTTATTAATTTAATTATAAACAAAAAAAAGTGCATTTTTGCTTCAATGAAAAAGAAATTATCGTTTTATTTATGTATATATATTTTTGAAAAATTCTGTATTTCGGGAGTGAATAGTTTTTCTTCGTTTCATAAACTGAAATAACATTGTGGCAATTTATTTTACGATAAGGTGCCAATAAAGGTTCCATAGATTTTGATTCGTGTTCAATTTTATGAAAATATCCATAAATCCATCTGAATTTCGTAATCTAAAAATTTCCTTAAGCCTGACATTTTCTTAAAATTTGGGAAAGAGATTGAAAAATTCCATAAAATAAAAATCTCGACTGTGTAAAAATGACGAAAAAAATCTCTTCAAAAACTCTTAAAAATAAAAATCTCTAAAAAATATTTTAAAATTACAAGAAATTAAGTTTATAAAAATTCCTACGAACCTATTTAAAATCACTTAAAATTCACTAAAATCTGTTAAAATTTATATAAACCAGAGAAAATTTCTACGTCTTGTAAAAATAAAACTACTTTAAAAATTCGATTCCCTCATTTTGTTCAATAAATATTTTTTTCTCTCTGTAGCACTGCTATTCACTTTTTAAATAGAAATATGCATACAGAGGAGAAAAATGTTTAAATCTAGTACTTTTGGTATAAAACGAAAATTTGAAATTTAACTTCAAAATCCCAATCCTTATAGTAGGGGTGGGGGGTAAAAATATTTTTTTACGGATTATTACGGGGGGAATTTTAGATAGGGCCTAAAATAATGCGTTACGTACTTTAAGTACGGCCCCTTGTAAATAAAATATATAATCGAGTTTGGGTGGAGTGTAGAAATAATGCTTTTGATATATTAAAAGATTTGTATAAAATGTTTTCTATTAACGATTATATAATAAATACTTATTTATAACAATAATAACAGCGATTACACCTCTCGTATGTATAGTACGTCGCGTCTTGCTTCTCAGTCTCGAAACTCGTTTCGAAAGCGTCTTGCAAATGTTCTGAAAGAAATCAAAAAATATTCCGAAGCGATCTGCGATGCTTGTCATTTTTCCTATTTGTCTCTAGGCACCTTTGGTCTTTCACATATTCACTTCCCAGAGTTTAAAGTAGTTGTCGATCACTTCCAGGAACCAGTCTCTACGTTTTGGATCCTTGAAGAGCGGCGCGAGTGTTCGTAGCTGAAGCTGGAGGAGAGCCTCATTTCCAAGGAGGGAGTCGAGCTGACGGAGAAGACCTGCGTCGCCGTGGAGCTTCAGGAGGCTGGCGTAGGTGAAGATGTAATACTGGACTCGGAGTCGTTCCGTGGCCCACGCTTCCACGGAGCGGTTTCCACTCGCTGATTGGATCGCACCCATGTGCTCAGCGTACCAGGGTGAAAAATAGTTACTTAATTCGAGGCTTGAGAGTTCCGCTACGCCTCGGGATTTCAATCTCTCCTTTATCCGAAGATACACCTGGGGAGTGTAGACAAACACCTGAAAAAAGATTTGGTTAAAGGTTACTTTTATACGTGAACCTACCTCTATACACCGAAAAAGAATTTTTTTTTAAATTTCAACACTACATCTATCATCTATAACCGTTTTTGAATGAAAGACAGAAAACGAAATTTATGGGAAGACAAAATTTAAGAATGATTTTTACTTTAACTATTGAAATATTAGTTACATTCTCCAGGAGAGAAAATGGATTTAGATGATTATATACATTGAGGCTTTGTGACTCGCTTTAATATTTATAAACTGATAAGTTTTAGCTCTGAGAAAGGCAATACGGATGGCTAATTATTATCTTAATATAGAATTTTGTCCTTCAATCCAATGTAATTTGCAGATTCAAGTATAAGATATGCCATTGTTCTTTTATTTTCTGTGATTTTTCTTCATGTGTCATTTTTACACCAAGTTTAGAAATGGTACTTTAGATTTTAAAATATATTGTGTTTTAACACCATTTTTTATGAGATTACATATAAGATAAAAGATTAAATGAAAGATAAAATATGGGATGACAGATAACACATCATATGTAAATGAAAATTTTCAGGACGATTTTTTTTCTATTTCAGAGAAACTTTAATAATGTTGAACTAGCGTGTCATTTTCTTTGACATTTGACAAAAGGCTGACATTTATAGAACCATATTAACATTTCTCATGCTTTAGTAATCTTGTAACGGCAAATGGAAAATTTGATTAACAACTCTTCAGGTTTTTCATAATTACTCTCGTGAAGAATATATATTTTTTAAATTAAGTAACCATCAGTTATTCCATAAAGGAAAGTGATTAGATCAGTTTTGCCTTGAACTTTAAGATGATCGTGATTATATCTTGAAGGTCTTTCCCGTAATAAAATAATTTCAACGTTCTATTATTTTTTTCTCTCAAAAGTTTATATTCTTAAAAAGAATAAGTACAATACTATAATAAACTATCTTTTGCATAATTCTATTCTTAAAGAAATTTATTTCTTTAATTTTAAAATATTTTATATACTAGCTGTTTGGAAATTGTAAATTCACAGCCAGATTATAAACATCAGGTTTTGAAGTTGAGATCTTTATTGCATTAAATAATGTAAGGAAGATTAAAAATTTAAGAAAATTTGCAATCTTCTTTCAATCGTTTATTCTCACGCGGTGATAGTTAGCATTTCGGGTAGAGGAATTATACAACTTTCCCCTCGCTTACTTCAATGCTGATGATGCAAACTGTCACTGTAATCCAGGCGCTGGTAATACACCTTTGCACTTATATACAATATACATATATAAGTATTATGAAGTATACAGTTTCAAGCATCGGTTATTTATTCTTTCCTTTTTCCTTCTTTCTTATTTCAACTACTCCAGTGATTAAGAAGAAAATTTAAATGTTTTGTGCTCAAAGAAAGGTTAATGCTAATTTACGAGTCTTGCTAAATCCACTGCAAGAAATCTCGCAAAAAATATTATAAATATTTTTTAATTTTTCTTATTAAATTGGCGAAAGTTTCGGATAGAAATCCTATCCGAGTCAATCTGTGACAATCCGAAAGTACTTTTAAAAAACTTTTTTCAACTTTATTTGGAATTATTTGAGTTTAAAATGCGGATCATCAACTTTGGAAGCAATTTTTTTGCTAATTACCTGATATAAAGAATTCCCCGTAACGAACGAGGAGATATAGTGCGATCCAAAATTCTTGATGAAGCGAACCACACTTGCAGTATCGCCGATCGAAATATTATTGGCTTCCTGAGCGACCGCTTCGTCCAAAATTAAAGAATCTATGGTTCCCATCAATTTTTGACTCTCCCTGAAACGAGCCACTCGCACCAAAACGTAACAATGATCACCAGTTATAAATGACGAGTTGATACCCAGATGCCTGGCTATCGCGTTCCTCGACCAACTTCCAGTAAACGCCCTCCAGGGCCTCTCGAGACGTTCGAATGTAAAATCCCGAAAATAAGCCTGTAAAAAGTTATAAATAGTTATAAATAATAAATAAAAATTTATAACTTTTAATTCAAGTATTTTTTCTATTATATTATAAATAAAATGATCTCGACTCTCTTCTTGATCACCTCGATCGTGTGATCCTCATGAAAATACGCCCTTTTGACCCCCCAGATCACGTGCCCTTATGACGATACATCCTTCTAGGCCACGTGACCCTATTCACCATACGCCCTTCTTAACCACCCTCGATGACCCACATGACTTTTTTCTGTCTTTCGTGACCCCCTTGACCACGGGATCACACAACGATACACCTTTTTTGACCCACCTGACTACGTGTCCCCATGACAATACGCCCTTCTTGATCCCCTGGTCACGTGTCCCTATGACAATACGTACAGGACGGCGAAACCCCCCTAATAATTATAATAATAATAACTAGAGGGGCTTTGCTCCGTGCGCGCCAACCCGAATTTTATATATTATCTTGTTAGTTGTTTTCTGAATACAACTGAATTAAATCTTAAATTTTGTTTAATTTTGAGAAACTTTTATTTAAAATAAAAAATATTATAAATAATTATTATTCATTTATCTATTTTAATTTTTTATAACTTTATTTTAGAAATTTACATTCATTTGGAAGATATTGTATTTTTATTTGTTTTTTTTTGCTAAACAATGACCAAGAAGGGCGTATGTCACATGTTCGATGGGGTATTAATAAGGGTGTATTTAATGTTAGGATCAATAAGGACGTATCTCACGTCAGGGTCAATAAGGATGGTCAAGAAGGGCGTATGTCTCGTGGGAGTCAAGAAAAGCGTATCTTCATGAGGTAACGTGGTCGAAGAGGTCAATAAGGGCGTATCGTCATGGGTTCACGTAATCAAGTGGCCAAGAAAGGTATATTGATATTAGGGGCCCGTGATTCAGGGGGTTAAGAAGGGCGTATCGTTATAGGGGTCACGTGACTCCGTTGGAGGATGGATTTTTGACACAGTGGCGGTGACGATATTTTTTATAATATAGGTGGATAATAATAATATTAATAACTTGCCTGAAGGAGTTGCCTGATGTTGTCACAGAACTCCATGTGAAAGTCGCCCTCGAAGACGGCGGCTGATTTGGTTTGTTGCCTAGTTGGCGCTGGGAGCAAATTGTGGAAGACATCAAGGGTTGGTTCCCGGAAGATCCAGGTGTCTGTGTCGTTGCGAGGCACAACTCTCATGCTGATCGTCAGGTAACCGTACCTGCTGAAGACGTTGATGGCGCCACCGAGCTTTGGATTCTGTGACCCTGCAACTTGCACCCTGGATATCAAGGCCGCGACCACGAGGACAAGCCGCACATGTTCCCACATCTCGCAACTGGTCCTCTACTTCCCTCTCTCCGCAATGGCACCTGTAAGAATAAATAAAAATAATTAATTTACCTTGGACACAAACAAGAAATGTCGATAAGTGTTAAGGGTGTTGGAGCCAAGTTCTAATCTAAAAATTCGTTTTCTACATTTTACTCAACAAATATTAAATTGTGAATTTTGTCCTTCTGTAGGATTAGTCACTTTTTAACTAGAATTATGCGTACAGAGCGAAAAAATATCTAATTGAAATATTTTTCAAGTAGAATGAAAATACACAATTTTGAAGTTTGATTTTGAATTCTTTGTGTTATGTAAAAATATTTATCTATCATTTTCGTTGAGTAAAATGGAGAATTGAATTTTGAGTTTGACATTTGGGTCCAACGCCCTTAATATTATTAATATTATATAATTATAATAATAATTCATTAATATTCAATATTTTTTTAACTGTGTTATCCTGAGGGAGGATATCCCATAAATATCCCAAGGTTTAAATAAAAGCTCTATTATTATTCTATATAATATATTAATATATTATTAATATTATTTGCATTATAGCTGTGCATATATTAACACATAATTTTCTCTATTATATCCATTTTCTTGTCTTTGTACATAATATATCAAACCTAGTTAATGTCGTTAATGAGTCATTGGCGTAGTTATGGCAATGGTACAATTTTGATAAAATCTGGAATGCGCTTAACTGATTAGAAATGAATCCTTTAGGTACTAATACCTGCATTCTCGAAGGAGGTGCGCTCTTTACACCAGGATATGCCGCAAGTCCACTTTACTTTTCAAGGCAACGGGGCAATTGTTTACCCGTGATTTCACAAAAACAATGAGCCGTGACCACCACAGTAGCATGCAATTAAGGGCAATTTTAATTGTTCGATCTCTCGCATCACAGACTTTCAGGGACATGGTCCCAATCAGTGATTACAATTTTCTTTCCAAATACCAACATTTTTACCATATATAAAAAATACTGACTTCGTTCAAGTGAAAAGTATTTTAAAAATTAAAACATTTTAAGCACTCTATTTGGGGTTTTATATATATTTGAAACTTTTTTGGGGCGAGTGTTTCATATTTTTGGCCTTATATATATTTTTATTTTATTTTTGGGCCTTATACATCTGGATTTGATTTTTGGGCATTACTTTTGGGGCCATGATTATGGACTTTTATATATTTGGGCCTTATATATTTTTTCCTATATTGGGGTTTTATACATATATATTTGGATAATTGAATATTATTTTCGGTCTTATATTCTTTGATTTCTACATTTGGGCCTTATATAGGGCCTTATTTTCGCTCGTAATTTGGTTCTCATATACATATTATTCCTATTTTGTGTCTTGCACTTCGGACCTACATTTGAATCTTATATATCTATATTTAGTATTTGGGTCTTATATATTGTTGGTTTCTATATCGGAAGGTATTCGAAAGTTTATTTATTATTTTTTTTAGCATTTGAGACGCTTTGACACAAATTCAAAAACTTGTTCTAAGAAAATTTTCGAATTTTTTCGAATTAACATGAAAGCATTACAAAATTAAGTCATATACTATATAGTATTTTCTGTCTATTCCAAGTAGTTTGAGTGATGGTTGGTATTTCTCGAGCACTGGCTTCTTTGTCCCACTAACCTTTCGCGATCTTCCTATTCGCTCTTTTACTTTTAGTCTTTTGTTATCTGAACTCGTCAACGAGTATAGACAGTAATTCTCATTTGAAGAAGCTTGTAAATAACCAAACCTATTATAATAGGATATTTTATATTATTATTTTTTTTTTCTTTATATTTCTTTCTTTTAATTTTATTTTCAATGAAAAAAATATAAAATAAAACAAGTCCTTTTAGTCTTTTTTTTTTATTTTATATTTCACTTTCCTATATATTTTCGGTAAAATAAAAATTAAGTGTAATTGAATTTTGGATAAGTTTTATGCGCACCAATGAGAAAACGCTGACCTAATTTTTTAATTTGATAAAAAATGATTTTCCGCGTGGCGAAAGTTTCTTCCTTCTTTCTGATTTGGCAAGATCGCCTTTTTCAGTCCCTATCAGGTTCGACAGTATTGGAAGAAGTTGAAATGTGGGATAACTCGTTTTAGAAGAATCTAGCCCCACACATGCCTCGAACCCACGAGAGGGCATTAACTTCATTTTTTTTTAACCCTAACCGAAGTCTAAACTGCACTCTACATTGAAAGAATTTCAATCTATTTAAAAAAATTATATTGAATCCGAAAAAAAGGATAATGTAATTATAATGAGGGAGAAGAAAAAAATGAAGGAAGATTTATTACTGGAGGATTTGAGAAATCCAACGTTTCTAATTAAAACGAATTTCTAATTACATTTTAAATATTTCAAAAGTTTATAAAATTACATTTTAGGCGATTTTCAAATATATTTTAACAGATTTCTGAATGATTCGGATTGAAATTCATTCCGATTGAATCCGAATTGATCGAGGCCTTTGTAAAATCAATACAAATTAATCCGGATGAATCCAATCAATTCGAATTAATCAGAATGAATCCATACTTTCAATAAGAATAAATCTAGTCAATCTGGATGAATCTAATTTTGTGGAATTTTTCGAAATCACTCGGATTGATTCAAATAGACTGAATTAATTCGGATCCATTCGGAATGAAAGTTCGGCTTGACGGAATTTACCGGATTCAATCGGATTAAAGGTCCGGATTGATTTATAATTTCACCAGGATAATTATTTGTCTCATTTCATATGTACATAAATAAAATAATTTTTTATTCAATGGAAGGTTTATAAAAACCACAATTAAAAAATAACATCTTTTAATCTACTTAGATCGAGCTCAAAAAAGCGAGTAAAAAATTGCAACAGTCATTGAGCGTTTGAAGGTCGCGTTAGAAAACTTGATTGCCTTTAAATCGGCCCTGAATTCACAAAGAGCTGGATTAGAAAAAGCAATTGTAAAATAATCTTACTAACTTCGCAAAATTTATACAGTGCATCTCGATTTGTTTTTGAAAGACATATATGTTGTCTTCTATATCAAAATTCGTTGGTTATTAAATGAAAAAAATATTTTACAATACCTTTTTTAATAAATATTCCAAGTTTTTTTCTCAGATATTAACGAGTGCAGTTTCAAATATCTGTGATTAAGTTTAGTTTTAATTAGAGAAAGTATGATGCTAATTGTAAACTTAAAAATCATCATCTATAAATGTAAATATTGAATATTCTGAAGCTTTCGCTTATATATCGATAAAAGTCAATACCACATGACTCAAGATCTTTTGTTATAAGAAATTGAGAAAAATTGAAAACTGCCAAATCAATTTATTTGAAGTTACAATGAATTTAGAAATTGGATATCTTTTTTTGTCAATAAACCAAAATACCGAATGTGGAAAAGTTCCGACAACCTAATTTCAAAAATTCAAATTTCTAAAAATAAAAAAAAAATTTTTTCAAAATATTTATTCAAAATTTTTGTTTAAAATTGTGAAAAAACATTTTGGAAATTTAGAAGGATAAATTGGAAGATAATTTTTGGAAATTTAAGATTTTTGAAAAGAAAAATTCGGATATTTGATTTTTCGGGAATTTGGATAATTTTCTGTTTTCCTTAAAAAATATTTCCGATATATTTAATTTCCTTCATCCGCTAAAAAATTAGTTTGTTACGGATACATAAATACAGATCAATAAAATATTATACGCATAAAAAATCGCAATAGAGTAAATAGAGTAAATTTAATGATTTTAATTTCTTCTTATTTTCAGGTTAGTTGCTGAAGATAAATTCAAATAATTTCGCACAATTCATATTGCAAAATTGTATTGCTGATTTCATCGAGACAAATTACAATAGCTACTTTCTCTTTCGTTTTAGAACCGCTCTAACTAATTGTGACAAAATTAATTGCACTGCAATCAAATAATATTGATATTACATTAAATTTTTATTTTAATTGTATTAAGTTAATTAATTAAATTTATTTAAATTTAAATTTTAAGTTAAATTAATTAAATTTTATTTAATTAAATTTAATAAAATTCTAAAAAATTCTGTACAAAGTGACAATTTGTATGAACATTTTCAAGACTATCAAGACAAATTTGCATTTATAAGATATGCACTTTGTACTCTTTGAAGTATCAAGAAGGAAAATGAAAGTGATTATATAATTTGTTGGATTAAAAACATGGTCTAAAGTATAAACTTCAAAATTTTCAATCGCTTCAAATCTTTTAAAACTTTTAACTTTCATAATACTTTAAAATATTATTAATCTTTTTAAATCCTCTAAAACTGTTTGTAAACTTTTTAGAATCTGTTGAAATTGTTTAATTGTCTTGAAACTTTTAAAATATTTGAAAATATGTTCTTTCTTTCGAAATTTCTTAAAATCGTTGAAAATATTTTGAAATATTTTGTAAACTTTTAAAATGTTTAAAATATTTCTAAATCTGTTTTCAAACAATTTCAAATACTCAAATGATTTACATTTTGAATCGTTTAAAATCACCAGAAATTGTTGAAGACTTTTTAAAAACAAACTATATTCAACAATTTTTAAATCTTCTAGAAACCCATTAAGACCTCATAATATTCTCATAGGACCACATAAACCCCCATAAAACTACATAGGACCTTTATAAGACCCCATTAGACCAATATAAGAATCTCATGACCTTAAGACCTTTTTTTAATATTATAGACATTTTTTTTGATAATTTATATCCACAAAATTTGCAAGTAAAATTTTGATCTCGAAGTAGTATTTAATTAATCGATTAAATCAAATTCAGAATTCGGAATTAAAACGAAAGTGATTATATAATTTGTAAATTTCGCAAGTTCAGTTTTTTGTAGGTGGCGATATATATATATGTATTATACATATATGCCTGGATTTGAATAAATTATATATATTTTTTGCCGTATTTTGTGGATATCCGCACTGGTTACGAAGAAGGGTTAAAAGCATGCTTTACTCTCTCTTTAGTCTTTGATGTCTTTTTGCTCTTCTAGCTAGTGTTTCTTACAAGTCCTTTCAGTAAACACATATCTCACTAATACGCCTTTGTGTTCCAGATTTAACAGCTGCTTTAATGGTCGACCATTCATCGAATCAGAAACCGCGTATAATCGCGCGTACGCATAAATCCAGATGGTAGAGTACGAGTTCTCTCGCCGTTTCCAGATGTTATTTCGCCATGGTGCATTGACTTTATACGGCCGTTTACGTCTTTCGATGAGACTATCTGCCTTGTTTTGCTCATTAGTGTGCATATTCAAGTACAAAAATGTTCAGCCGTCTTTGCATGTTGCATGAAAGCATTTACATCACCGCCCGGCAAAAGAAAGTCGTCATTTTATGACCGGCGTCTTTATTTTCAGGCTTGCCTCAAAATTAGAACGGTAATTAAACTGTCAATAAAAGTATCATAACATAAATTGTTAAATGGATTATTAGAAGTTTTCAAGAGGGATCTTAACAATTATGTTCAGATACGGATAGCGAATCGAGAATCCCATGAATAAATTTGAAAAAGATGAAGTGTGAACTGTGGACCATTAGGAATTTTGAAAATTTTAACTGGTACAAAAATTCTTCAAAATATGGTAAATTCTACAAAATGTTTTTTGAAAGAATTCCACAACTTGTGAAAAATTCCACGAATTTCTTTGGAGAAAATTCAATTTATAGCAAATTCCACAAAACGTTTTTTGGAAAACTCTTCAGTTTGTGGAAAATTCAACAATATTTTGAAAAACTGTCAAAAAAAATTTTTTTAAGAGAATTCCATAATTTGTGGATGATTTTACCAAATTTTTGAGAAAATTCCCCAATTTGTGTTTGTTTGAAAACTTTCCAATTTATTTTGTTGAGAATACTACAATTTGTAGAAAATTCCTTAAAATATTTTTGGAGAATTTTCCCCGATAAAAATAGGAGAAATTCCCAAGTGAAATCAGAAATATTGTTTTTTGGATTACACAGAATATTTTATAATATCTCATTGTATGCAAAATAATAATCTTTCAATATTTCAATGTTTTCTCAAACATTCATATATAATCTCCAATTTAAAAGATTCACTTTGGTTAAACTCGAATTAATGCTTAAATTGCAGATAAAGATGAATCAGCATTAGGCACTAGGCCGTATCGCCGTGGAAATGACAATTTTTTATTCTTTTTTTTTTTAATTATAACGACTCAGAAGTTGCAAAAGTATCACTAAAATGCTGGTAATTAAAAAAGTATTATGAAATCCCAAATTATTTTCCGATTGATTAATGATAACCTTTGACAAGTTTTTGTGCAAAAGAGAAATGAGAAACTGGATATGAATGAATTTTATTATTTCACGGTTTTTTTATCCAAAAAATAGAAAACTAGGCAGAAACCATTTCTTTACCTCTGATACCAATTTGGAGTAAAAAAAGAAACTCCGTGAAGGTAAAGGTAAATTTGTTAAAATAAAAATTATGTTAAACGGTAACTGGAAGATATAAAAATTATAAGAAACTGCCATTCGGTCATATGATTTTCGGTAAAATAGATATTGGGTAATATTCATGCCCCCCTAAAATCATGATGTGGGAAAACAAGAGACGTCTGAAACTTCAATTAAATGGCTTTAACGATATCTTTTAGAGCTCGAAATACATTTTGATTAAAATACATTTTAATTTTAATTAATTCATTCATTCATCTCGCATGCATTTTCTTGTATGGATAGTGGCAACATCGGAAGTCGGTGTTATCTTGTACTCTCTTGTAACGAACATCAAGCATTCAGTCACTGACCCATAACAATTAACAATTAGAATTGTGGGAGAAGGGAGAGCTTTCATGTCGCGTTTCTCAGTAGGGGGCTCAGATTACCGGAAATGGAATAAACTTGTGTGATCCGGTGGGTGGGGATTTCTTGAGCCCCTATAGATGAAATTTATTAACCATAATAGCTGCCGTAAAACTTTATTGCATGTATTATCACGTAAATAATAAATATCTACATAAAGTGATTGGAAATGATTGCCATTCACAATTACAAATTATATATAATCCTTTATTGCCAGTCTGCGAATTACATAGTTAAATCTTATTAATTAATACTAATATACTATGTAATTCAAATAATGTGAAGTCGTAAAAGGGAGTGAAAATTAGTGAAAAGTTACTAATTCAATTAGTGAAATATGTAAATAAATTCGTAGCACACTACTTTTTGCGTTTTTTCAAATTCAATGTGGCACCCATAAAATTTGTTCATTTTAGTGAGGAAAGTACCTCTCATTTTTTTCAGAATTAAAAACATATATTTCAAGATTGCTCAAAGTCATTTTTTTCAGAAAATGTTGATTGAATTTAATTTCTCTACATTTTTTTTTTTTTTTTGTTATTAAAATACACCCATGTAAATACCTACTAAAGAAATTACTTTCGCTGTTTACTAATCTAAACAGTAGTTAAAAATAGTTTAAAATTTTAGAAAGCATAACATAATTAAATAAATCATATTTCAGGAGGAACTTTAAAATCACGTAAAATTCTTCAAAATCCCATAAATATCTGTGAAAATCTGTAAAATTCCTAGAAACCTTTTGTAATTCCTTAAAATTCTCGGTTAACTTGTAAAATCTCTGAAAATTCCATGAAATCTCTCAAATTAAGCTCCACGAAATCATTTAAAATTCCTGAACATTTTTTTTAAGTCTCTAAGTTTTCCGAAAACATTTACAATTATAAATTGTATGAAATTCTGTAAAAATAAGAAACTAATAGTTTATTTATTTTTGTCACAAATTTTGTAAAATTGGCAAATTTTCATTTTTATGAATCGGATGCATTAAATAGTTATCAGGCAGCTAAAATCGCTCGCATATTTTTTGCTGTCATTCATACATTCTATATACAGATCTCCACGTTGATTATGCTCTGTTACACTCAATTTCATGAAGTTTGCGAGTTAATTAAATCACGACTACACGCTGCATTACTTAACAACGTGATTATGGTCCGAGGCCCCTAATTCAATTTTCAATAGTTACTATTCTATTAGAGTGAACACAATATTTTCTGTGTACACAGAGATATCAAATTGCAATATCTATTGTTTGTACTTATTCCATAAAGAAAATGGGTATCCATTATATTTCTCGTAAATCTCTTTCTACTTACGAGAAAAGGTAAAAAAAAAGTGTTGATCGAAATTGCTACGATAAAATCGAATAATCTGGAAAGTGTGGGCAGTGAAAATTGCAGAACATTTTTCTTCCTTCAAAACTATAAATACCGGCACCTAAAACTTAAAAAATGTGTAATTTCCATAGTTCGCTATATGTAAAACTATAAAAGCATATTTAAAGCTTAAAATCTTTTATTTATCGTAAGGACATCAAAACTTAAACTTTGTTACAATGCATTGTCGCATCTGAAAGGCGCTAACACATTTTATGTCTTAAAATGGTTATTATACGACCAATAAAATCAGTTGTTCTATTGTACGATACATATAACGCACACAGAGCACAAATTCTGTGAGAAATAAGCTCTCTTACTTCAGAAAGTACAAACATACTATTCTGAAGCGACCAGGATGGCCATCGTAATTGTACACTTGTGCCTTACAAAGCGAGAACGGAAATTGCAATTTCACACGTCATCAGATCTCTAATCTTCATACAATCGACAGCAAATTTTAATGATTATACAAATGTTCAATTTGTAACTATAAATCTGATTTATAGCCGAAACAATTCACATCCACTTCCACCAAAAAGGCGTCGTTTATTTCAATGAAAATTATTACTATATTGGTCTATTTTAAAAGCATAGAAATGCGTTTCGTCATTAAAAACAATACTTTCTTTTTAAAGATGATCATTCAAAATAAATTTCAGAACCTTACACAAAGACGATTTAGGATCAGTCATTTTATAGTATAAAGTATAGTTATAAGTATAAAGTATATATGTATAAGGCATACAAGTCACTTTATAGTATAAAGGTCAGAATGATGCCTCTGCTCGACAAACTTGCGTAATCCGTAACTTTGACAGGATGATAATGATTGCCTCTGATAAATGCAGATTTTCACTACTGCACTTCTCCAATAGCGATAATTTTACCAACACCAACATAGAAATGCAGTTCGTCATTAAAAACAATACTTTCTTTTTAAAGATGATCATTCAAAATAAATTTCAGAACCTTACACAAAGACGATTTAGGATCAGTCATTTTATAGTATAAAGTATAGTTATAAGTATAAAGTATATATGTATAAGGCATACAAGTCACTTTATAGTATAAAGGTCAGAATGATGCCTCTGCTCGACAAACTTGCGTAATCCGTAACTTTGACAGGATGATAATGATTGCCTCTGATAAATGCAGATTTTCACTACTGCACTTCTCCAATAGCGATAATTTTACCAACACCAACATAGAAATGCAGTTCGTCATTAAAAACAATACTTTCTTTTTAAAGATGATCATTCAAAATAAATTTCAGAACCTTACACAAAGACGATTTAGGATCAGTCATTTTATAGTATAAAGTATAGTTATAAGTATAAAGTATATATGTATAAGGCATACAAGTCACTTTATAGTATAAAGGTCAGAATGATGCCTCTGCTCGACAAACTTGCGTAATCCGTAACTTTGACAGGATGATAATGATTGCCTCTGATAAATGCAGATTTTCACTACTGCACTTCTCCAATAGCGATAATTTTACCAACACCAACATAGAAATGCAGTTCGTCATTAAAAACAATACTTTCTTTTTAAAGATGATCATTCAAAATAAATTTCAGAACCTTACACAAAGACGATTTAGGATCAGTCATTTTATAGTATAAAGTATAGTTATAAGTATAAAGTATATATGTATAAGGCATACAAGTCACTTTATAGTATAAAGGTCAGAATGATGCCTCTGCTCGACAAACTTGCGTAATCCGTAACTTTGACAGGATGATAATGATTGCCTCTGATAAATGCAGATTTTCACTACTGCACTTCTCCAATAGCGATAATTTTACCAACACCAACATAGAAATGCAGTTCGTCATTAAAAACAATACTTTCTTTTTAAAGATGATCATTCAAAATAAATTTCAGAACCTTACACAAAGACGATTTAGGATCAGTCATTTTATAGTATAAAGTATAGTTATAAGTATAAAGTATATATGTATAAGGCATACAAGTCACTTTATAGTATAAAGGTCAGAATGATGCCTCTGCTCGACAAACTTGCGTAATCCGTAACTTTGACAGGATGATAATGATTGCCTCTGATAAATGCAGATTTTCACTACTGCACTTCTCCAATAGCGATAATTTTACTATATTGGTCTATTTTAAAAGCATAGAAATGCGTTTCGTCATTAAAAACAATACTTTCTTTTTAAAGATGATCATTCAAAATAAATTTCAGAACCTTACACAAAGACGATTTAGGATCAGTCATTTTATAGTATAAAGTATAGTTATAAGTATAAAGTATATATGTATAAGGCATACAAGTCACTTTATAGTATAAAGGTCAGAATGATGCCTCTGCTCGACAAACTTGCGTAATCCGTAACTTTGACAGGATGATAATGATTGCCTCTGATAAATGCAGATTTTCACTACTGCACTTCTCCAATAGCGATAATTTTACCAACACCAACATAGAAATGCAGTTCGTCATTAAAAACAATACTTTCTTTTTAAAGATGATAATTCAAAATAAACTTCAGAACCTTCCAAAGACGATTTAAGTATATAATTTGAAATAAGAACCTGAGATATTGAATTTCACACGATCTGATGCAAAATTTCCTTAATGATGATAATTACTATGAATAATAAATGGTGGGACAGCAGAATTAATCTCTAATTTAGCTACAGTTTTTATTTACAGCCATATATTCAAAATTTACTGCATAAGTAAAATACATAAAGGACACTCGAATCCTTATTCGAATTGGGGCAACCGCTTCGCATATGTCGTCACGTGCTTCACGACGGCTCTCTCACTCTTGCATAATTTTACCCGATGCAGGTATAACCAATTTTTCGAGCAGCCACATTAAAGGTAATACTTAAGTGAATAAGTGCCAAACATTATGATTATTCAAACGACTTGCTCACGATCGAAGTTATTCTCAGTTACATAACGAAGATGAGCTCGAGTTCATAAAGAATAACATTTTTATCGCCCTTTTTATGACTTTGCTTTCACTCTTGGTTCAAATGACGTTTTTAGCTTTGATATTGAGGTCGCGACATTGACTTAATAATCTATCTATGTACACCTTTCAAAACATATGTAAATATCTAGCCATGCAGATATTTTCATTAATATTTCAAAAATTTAGGAAAATTTAATGGGTTGCCAAGAGGATTTTATTGAATTTAGGGACTAAGGGATTTTTGAAAGAATTGAGAAAAGCTATCAACAGGATTTTCCAGAGATTTCTAGATATTTTACAAGATTTCAAGACAATTTAGCCAATTTTAATGAATTTTATTTAATTTAATGGGAGATTTCAAGATATCTAAGATTTAAGGAAAAAAAAAAGATTTAAAAAATCTCATTAAATCCCTTCAACTATCTGAAATTCTTTTAAATTTTGTAAAATTATTTGATATTCTTTAAAATTAATTAAAATCCCATGAAATCTGGTTAAATATACATTTCTTTAGAATCTATAAATAAATCGCAATAACTGGTAAAATCCGTTAAAGTTTTTAAAAATCACAATAAATTTTTCTAAAATACCGTGAAATCCTTTAATATTTCTAAAATTTCAATAAATTTCGTAAACGTCGTATATTCAATATTTCATTAACATTTTTTTAAAATGTGAAATACTTTTCACAGAAAATTGCGAAAACTGTTTTAGAATTCTTTTCTGAAAAGTTCATGAGATTTTAAGAAATGTTAATGAAATATTTGAAAATTCTTGTCCTATTCAAAAGTCGATGACAGTCAAGGCAAATTTCGACAAATCATCAAATTACTTATATAATTTGAATTAAAAAACTTTCGATTAGTCTTATGAATCTTTCTAGGCGATTTACATTTTGACTTTCACGCACGTTTCATTTTCTATGCACGCACCTGACGTGGATTGCATTATATTAATTCATAATTATAGCTAATACGTGCTTGAAAGCAAAATCTGTCAACGAGCCTGGATTATAAAGTTAATAATCAAATTATTACACGTTCCAGCTCTTTTATTATATCGAGTTTTATTAAACTGATTTACTTTGAAAAATTTCACAATCCAGATCCATTTTAGACACTTCGCTTTCTTGAAGGCGACAATTTGACATTTTTCGGTGGTATAAGTGAAAGTAAATGTTTAGGAAACTATAGTGACTCGATCGGTCACGAGATTAAGCAAATAAAACGCTGGATTCGATAAAGTCGGAATTTAAATTATAATGGATTTAATCATTTTAAGAATATTCATTAAAATTGCATTAAAAACAAGAAATGTTCACAGATTGGAATTTTAACTTATCTGTTAACTTTTTATGAGCAAATCTGTAAAAGTGATTTATTATCTTCAACAACATAAAAGAAAAATCTCATTTAACAAACTAGCAAACAACACGTGCGCGATTATTTTGTTTTCCTTACGACTTCAAGTCATTTCAAAGCCAATCAGATTTGAAACTATAATGTATGCCAGATTTTCGAGATATTTTTTAGTGAGGAACCATTTTTTTAGAGTAAAAGTTCAAGAGGTTTCAAGGAGTTTCAAGGGAATTTGATATTTTTACGAAATTCAAAAGATTTTTAAGATTTTAAAAAGATATCGTCGAATTTTAAGAGATTTTGGGATATTAAAAAAGATTTTAAAAGAATTTATGCAATTTTAAGAGACTTTTAAGAAGTCTAAGGGATTTTAAGGGCTTCTATAAATGTTTTAAAATTTTGAGAAATTTTAAGAGGTTTCTAAGAATTTTAAATCATTTCACCGAATTTGAGCGATTTCTAAGGTTTCTGTGAAATTTTAAGGAATCTGAAAAGTTTTGTAAGAGTTTTAAGGCATTTTAAATATTATTCTGGAATTCGAAGGAATTTTAAGATATTTTCAAAGATTTTCAAGAATTGCAAGGGATTTTATGGAATTTTATGAGATTTCTAATTGTTGCAATAATCCAACAACGTGATTTCAAGAAATTTTGTTGATTTTTAAAAGATTTCAATAAAATCATTTATTTTATTAAAGGATTTCAAGGAACTTGATAAGACTTCTAATAGTTTTAACGGATTTTAAACATATAAAGGGATTTTTCTATACATTTTTAGGGGCTCTCAAGAAATTTGTCGATTTTTAAAAGATTTTGCGTTGAATTGTTAAGAATTTCATGAAATTTGACCAGACTTCTAATGATTTTAAGGGACTTTTAATTTTAAGGAATTTCAAAAGGTTTCTAGAAATATATATAGATTTTTGTGAATTTTAACCTGGATTTCACGAGATTTATGATTTTGAAAATTTTTATGGAATTTTAAGGAATTTCATGGAATTGGATGATATTTCTAATACTTTTAATGGATTTTAAAGAATATATAAAAGGAATTTTAATTTTTAATAGAATTTGAAAGAATTTCAGATAGGATGAGATTTTGCTTCTCATCCTCATTGCATAAGATATATTAAGAATTACGTAATTAAAAAAATGGCAGATGTGATTTTTTAATGAAAAAATGATAAAAAATGATAATGTGAGTACATATAATTTAAAGAGTTATGGTATAATTTTATTGTTGCTACTGGCTATTACGCACACAGGCACGGAAGTCTTATAAACAAAATTGTGCTGAAGCTTTATTTTACAAATAGGATGCCGCGTCAGTTGAAATTACTTTGTGTAGCGTCATTGGTTTCAACATGGTGATTAAAAAGAGAACAGAGAAAAAGTGTGTTTCAGTAGGTCATGCCCTTGGGTCTTTAAATTGTCATATAATACTAGATTGTATAGAATTACAATCGCGAAAAATTCAGATATCATGTTTGTCCGAAATTAGAGTATCAAAATGAACATTGCACCATTTTTACATGTTAGAATCACGTAAGATTATCGAAATTATAAAAAATCATTGAAGACTTCAGTTGAAGTTGAAAATTCCCGACAGAAAATAATAATATTGAAATTTCAAATTTCCAAAATTTAAAGTTATTGAAATTTTCAATTCCTAAAATTATAAAATTCCCAAAGTTAAATATTCCCAAAATTTAAATTTCCCGACAATAAATATTCCCGAAATTTTTGTTTAAAATTTATTTCCAAAATTTATTCAAATTTCTGTTAAAACTTTTTATTCAAAATTTTGAGTACAAGTAGTAAAGAAGTTCAACCGACGATTTTATGATAGGAATATTTATACTCGTCCGGAAAGTAAGTAATTTAGAAAAAGTTGAAAGAGATAGGTATTAGAGTTGTTTATAAATTTTTTTCTGGTTTGCAATATTATTTATGAATACTTTATTTAGCTTTAAAAATGATCTCTGACGATTCCTGTCTCAATTAAATAGTCTAGGCATCATTTAATTGTGAAATCCGTGTAATTTCTAGTATAAGATCGAAGTCTATAGACAAGCGAAAAAAACTAGATCGACAAATCGAGTAAATTTCTCTGATATTTCGCTGCATCGGGAAGTGAGTGATAAATTTCTAAGTACGAGAAATAACTCGAGTTCCGTAGAGAGTTCATTACAAAACATTTGTTAGTAAATCTTATTTAGTTTCTTGCGAAAGAGAGTCTCGATGGAATCTCAAATAAGAAATCATTCTGAAATAAAAATAATAAACAGAAATCGAAAAATGTACCGTTTATGTGAAAATTCCCCGAAAAATGTAACTAAACTTCCTGAATTATGACGGGAGAATTTTGTTTGGATATTTGTGTAATAAATTAAATAAATGGCAGGAAAGATGTAAGTCAGATAAATGATGAGATAGAAGATAAGATAAAATTTGAGATAATAGTTAAAATAGGTACAAATTCAGATAAAATACAAGATGAGATAAAAGATAAGATAAAAGATGAGATAAAATATAAGATAAAAGAATAATAAGATATGAGCAAGTTAATTTCAAGAAATTTAATAAAATGTTGGACTCCTCGAGATTTGACACGTCAGCAGTGAAAAATTTCCTAAGCTCAATTGTCTATGGAAAAACGACCTTTAAGAGCAGTAATTACCGAGGACATTCAAGAATTGAGAACAAGTATGAAAAAGATGGTGTAAAGCCTAGAGAAGTCGTGACACTCGTTTCTTGAAAGCCGCAGGACATCAATTTTGCGAAAACGCAAGATTTCTTAAGACTGCTATTTTTTCTTCGCCCAAGGAAAGACATTGCCAAGTTGCTATACTTACTCCTCTTGCAACTAGAGAAAAAATGCGAAAAATGGAAAAAATGATACGTCCGCGTCATTTATGAGATAAGGATCACTCTAGTGACTTCTACTGATTGTTACAGAAGCCAATGCACGCGTGTGCATTTTAGCGCCGTGTTTCCCAGGGATAACGTTCCGCTGAATGAACAAGAAAGAGGCGCGAAATATTTAGCAACTGTTACGAATGACAGTAAAAAGGACAGAAGCCGCTGAAAGTTGAGTTGCGGCATGCAGCCTTGGACTCATTGCACTTGAGAACCTGCGAAGAGAACTCTATCAGACTTTAATTAAGATTTCGATGTAAATTCAGTCAATAAGTGGGGAAACTGGAGACGTAAGGAAAAAAAATATTATAATTAGATGAAAGATTGGAGTTTGGATAAATAATGAGATAAAAGATGAAATATCAGATAAAAGTTTAGATAAAAGATTAAATATCAGATAAAAGTTCAGATAAAGGATAAAATCTCAGATAAAAGAGAAGATAAAAGATGAAACGCAAGATGAAATGAAAGACGAGATAAAAGACAGAAGTTCAGATGAATGATGAGATGAAAGATAAAAGATAAGATGAAAAATAAAGTGAAAGATAAATTTTTAGGCTAATGATCAAACTTATTCTTGAAAACTTCATCTTGTGAAATCACTAATCCTTGATTTTTATAAGTTAGAATAATGCGAAATAGCCTTGACTTGACTAACTAAGATTACGCATGGAGAACTCGTCAAGGCAGCGACATTTTGCAAGTAGAACCTCGAGTAGAACAAGTTTTTTTTTTGGGACCGCGAAGCGATTGTCAGGGACTGGTCCGGCAAAGTGGAAACTGACCCTCGTTTCAGGAAGAGAATTGAAAGCCTTTACTTTACTTTACCTAACTTTACTTTTACGCTCCTTACTGCGAACAGGAGCATGCATATTAAGTGCACGTTTCTTACTCATGGTTCAGTATTATTACATATATACAATACATACATAAATATGTGTACAGTGTGGACTTACCCAACTCGTTATTTAACCGTCCATATGTTAAAATGCTTGATTACATTACGAGCTCAGGTTTAAGGGAATTAATGAATTATGGTGACATTATAGCATACATATTATATATTATATATAGAAATCACTGCCCCAAATTCTATCTTTAATAAAATTTATTTTACGTAAATTCAAATCATCTAATAATAATATGCTACAATTTTTATGTTTCTTAATTTCAATTTGACATGATTTTTATTTTTCCGAATTATTATTTTATAAAATATTTGTTTTTCCGAATTGTTATTTATCTGAACTTGCATTTCTCATTACTACATTTCGCTTTTATTTTATACTTCATCTTATCTTTTATCTCATCATTATATCTTTATATTCAGGAATTTACAATTCTTTGAAAATTTTTACAATCGTTTACAATTTTTGTAGATAATTTAATTCCTGTGTAAAAGATAAAATTACATATAAATTTTACATATTATATTAATTAATATCTATATATAAAATTGATTCTAAAATTTTTTTGAAATCACTTTAAACCTTTCAAGTCTCATTAAATCCCACGAAATTCTTTAAAATGCAATGAAGATATTTAAAATCCTTTAAAATGTTAATCAATTATATTTATATATCCTTGAAAGTTAAAAAAATTGTCTTATTAAAAAATAATTTTATTTGAAATGCGGCTGCACTCTGCATTACTTTAAAAAAGTGGAATAAGTCAAGATTAATGAGTCGAATTGTTATTTGTTTGTCGTTGACTTGGGTCAAACAGCACGGGCGTTCAATATTATCCATTCGCCATGCAATTGTGATAATTTATTAAGAATCAATTACTGAGCTATTTCACTTACCAGCCGAGACTGTTTGTTATGAAATATTGCACCATTTTTTAAAAGAAGTGGAATATGCAATATTTTAAATATGCGTGCAGTAGATAATTGTCATGTTTTCAAAGATTTCATGGAGTTTCATTGTATTTTTCTGCTTAAAATTTTTTTCAACTAATTTTGTGGTATTTTGAAGAATTTAAGGGATGCTTATGGATTTCAAAGTATTCAAGGGGCTCAAGAAATTTTAATCATTCAAGAGATTTAAAAGTAATTTAATACAATTTTAAGGACTTTAAAGAACTTCATCGGGTTTAAAAGAATTTCGAGGCTTTTGACGAGATTTCAAGGATGTCGTCATGGTATTTCATGAGATATTAAGGAATT
Source organism: Synergus japonicus (assembly GCA_900474275.1). NCBI lineage: Eukaryota > Metazoa > Arthropoda > Insecta > Hymenoptera > Cynipidae > Synergus > Synergus japonicus. Next base: position 24,443 of record UCOH01009311.1, on the reverse strand, counting down.
TCAACGGGTTTCAAGTGTTTTAAAGGGTTTCGCCGGATTTTATGGAATTTCATGTGTTTTAAGGATTTTCAAGGGATTTCGAGGAACTTCATGAAGTTTTAACGATTTTAATGGGATTTTAAAAAATCATCATGGTGTTAAATGAATGTTGGGGTATTTAATCATATTTTAAGAAAATTTTAGGATTTCAAAGATTTTAAAAGCTTTTGCCGTATTTTATTGTGTTGTAATATAATTTAAAGAGATTTCAAGGGGTTTTTAATCCTTCAAGGGGTTTCAAAAGAATTTAATAACATTTTCAGGGATTTTAAGGAACTTTATGGAATTTGAAGGCTTTTTAAGGGGGTTTTATATGGATTCAAGATATTTTAAGAAACTTTATGAAAAGTAAAAGAATATCAGGGCTATTAATGGAATTTTAACGAAGTTATGAAATTTCAGTGACATGCATTTAAGGTCGTTACGTGACTCAAGGACGTCACCGAACACCGACCCAGGAAAGTCTGAATGCAATAAACACACCTGGGTGGACTTTTTTTTTCTAAATATATACTCTCAACATTAATGTGAATGAACATTGGTTCTAATTGTAGGTAATATAATGCAGATTGTGGCCGACTGTCGAAATTTTCCCAAGAAGGTTTCCGCTCTACTTAAACCATATATTGTCATTTAGAAAATATGACCAGATATGTAAATTTACTCTTAATTAGTAAACATTAAGCAAAACCTCTTTGTGCATCAATTAAAATTTTACTTTTTACGGGAGCGGCGTAAAATATAAAGTAAAATATTGTAATAAAATATATTTTGTCTAGGTCAATATCTTACCAATGCTCTATATACACGGAAATAAGTTAATGAAAGTTCATTAAACCAGTTAGTTAAAAATTGCATCTGCCTCAAGTTTATACCCATAAAACAATTTTACGCATTTATAGTAAATTTTATATACCTTTGGCATTTCTGAAAAAGTTATATAATAAAAAGATAAAGATTGTCGTTAAAATCATCAGTGAGTAGTCTTATGATGAAAGTTTCGGATAAAAAATTTTATCCAAACAGTTGCATTCCGATAATCCGAAATCGGACCAAATAAGATTCGACCGTTTCATTTTACGCGAAATGTATTAAAATTAGCCGTCTTTTCGTTCCGTGTCCATAATTGTATTTTTAAAATGAATAGTTTTAAAGAGGTAAAAAATATCTAATTATAATATTTAAGTGAATTGAAGAGATCGAATTTTGAAGCCTTAATTTAGAACCAACACCCTTAATCAATAGCAATTTTTGCTTAATATAACTTGATCAAAAGTGTAAACAATTTTGCAAATGGAGCAGCACTCGCTCTTCTCGAAAGTGCGGAAAAAGTTGGCCGTTACACTCTTTTTATTGTGACGACAAACTAATACGCGAGCGTGGCGTTTATTGCGAGATGTACAAAAATTTGCTGATCTAGCTCACAAGTCTTCTTCAATTAAATAAAACCAAACTCATTTTTCATGGGACTTTTTTTTACATTAGATTTATCATTTACAATTTTCATTATTTATTTTATTAGGGACCTTTCGGAAAGAAACAAATATAATTAAACAATCAAGTAAATTATTACTTTGATTGTAATAAAATTTTAAGTTATACTGTAAAGTACCAAAAAATGGCTATAATTGAAAATGTTACGAATTCTTTAAAAATTCCTTGAAATTTCGTGAAATCCTAGGAAATCTCTTAAAAATCATTAAATTCTGCATTCTATTTAAATTCCTTCAAATTCTATAAAACCATTAAAAATCTCATGACATTTCCTAAAATTATTTAAAATCTCTTCGAAATTTATTCAAATATTCTTTAAACTCCTTTAAACCTCCTTAAATCGGTTTAAATCGCTTGCGATTCTTTCGAATCAGTAAACCGTCTTGAAATTCTATAAAATCTCTCGAAAGTCCTAAAACTTGTTAAAATTCTTTAAAATTTCTTGTAATTATAAATAACTAAAAGTATCTTGCGATTCTTTAAATGTCTCTAAAACCACGATTAAAAATATCTTTAAATCTTAAAAAATCCTGCAACTCTTTTGAATCCAATTTCTCACCTATTTTTATAAAAAAAAACTTATTTCTTCACGCTTTTTAATGACAATAGGTACTGTGATGATTGATATTAATTTATTTTTTTACGTATTCTTTTCAACTCAACTGCACTACTTTTTTCTTCCTTAAATTTGAAATTCTTATAAATTATTTAAAATTAAAAAATATTTATAAGAGGAAAAATGCGGGAATTGTGCAGGAATTATCTGGAAATTTTTCTTTTTCTTTCGTGGGCAAAATTTAAGAGGCACCCCAAATATCGTTTATTTGAATTTACCTGAGCGAAGAACTATGTCCAGGCCATGATATATATATATATTCCCTAATATTATCCTGATTTGGTCACCATTTCACAAAACACAAGCGACACTCGCGCACCTGTTCGGATCGGTTCGCGCGGTTTTCGCGCGCGATCCTGATTCTGAATCGGCGTCGCGACGCTGGTGAATGCGTCTTACCGAACAGACCGGCTGCGACTGTTCGCTGTAGAGCAAATCTAAATCGGATAACCGCGAGCTGCCCGTGAATGTCGTTCGTATACTGGCCTGTACTGGTATAGTGGTACAGTGGTAAGTAAAGTTGTGGAAGTTGGTACGTGTGTGTGTGCAGAAGTTTTATCATGTGAGAAAGGGACGCATGAATTTTCCCCAAATTCAATGTTACCTCATTTTTACTTTATCGAAATTTTTATGATTGAGATAAACACAAAAAACCATAATTTTTATCGGTTTTTCATAGTTTCACCATGAAAATCGATTGAATTGCCAATCTTCACTACTTTATTCATAATCAGCGCCTTAAAATACATATAAGTATACGAAATTTAAATAAAATCGGAGGTTTCAGTTTTTCGGAACTTTACCTAAGGGAAATTTGGATTTATTCAGTGCTACCAACGTTTTTATATTCTCATTAGAAAATGTATTAGATTTATGTAAAATTTGTCCCCCCCAACCTCTCGATTTTGATAAATTTCTAAGTTTTGTGACCCTTTGAACCCAAAATTTATAAATTCTTTACACGGATGTTCGTTGTACTCAAAAATTTGAACAATTTACCCTTATGATTTTTTTTCGATAAAACAACAATTAGACATAATTTTTCGAAAATTCAAAAACAAAAAACGAACGAAGGTGAAAATTTAAAGCCAAACAACGCACGATGTAAAAAAAAGTCAAGATACCGAAAAACATTATTATTACTTTTTACTTTATTTCAATACACGTTATTATTGTTTCTAATGATCTATAAATTCTCTTTTCGACCATTTTTTGACAAGGTACTAGTTTTTGTTTTAATCTTGAAAAATGTTGTAAAAAAGTTTAAACAATTACATTTCTCCGCAAAAAACCGTAAGATAAGAGAAAATATTACAAAAAACTAGAATGGGTTCTTCAAAACTTCAAATAAAATGACTGTATTCGAAGAAAATACAAATTTTAAGAAGATCGCCGTGCACTGATATATTTTTTGTCATTTGGATGAAATTCGGTAAAATATAAAAATGATTAGGTGGGTAAAATTAAATTTGGGAAAGATTCATGCGCCCCTGTGGGGAACTGCTCAACTCACATGCTGACATGCACATGAGTTATATTTTCCACTTGTGTGTGTGAAAACAATATTCTCATGCATCTAACCGACTTAAGTCAATTACACCCACATGGGAACGCGCGAGGATGAGATTTTCAGAGGGTGGATGGCACTTAAAATTATCACCGTCTTCAAACTTAACGAGGCGCTTCAATTAACGTTTTTTGGAGAAACAAAGTGAAGCTATTTTCGGCAGACTCGAGAATATAATGGAAGAAGCGCATCTCATGGTGAGAGTGCAGTAATTTTAATTTGGACTTTTCTATTGATTATAGTTATTTGACAACATAGAAGCATTTTATGAAAAGATTCAGAAAGGAAGTGGATAATTGGTTTAGAAAAACGTCCACATTTGTATCTTTTTTTTAAATTTATATCCAAGAATTTAAACCAAGATTAAATTAAGATTTTTTAATAATAATAATAATAATAATATCATTATTATTAATGATTATTAAATACTATAGGTGCCTGAAAAAACTAATAATGTACCGAAAAACATTTTTTTTGAATTGAAAAAATGCCATATTCTACTTTTTAAATTGATTTTTGAAAAAAGGTTTCTCGTCCCATTTTGTCCCCTGTAGGGGCAAAAAGGGACACTTTGTTAAATAAGGAATAAAGTGCATTATGCGCAAAATTAATTAAAGATAACTAAACAAATCTATATAATACTGTTACAAAAAGTTGTAACATCTTTTATTTTCCATTTTTTTTCTATAAAAATAAAAATAAAAAATTTCTTTTAACTTTTAATAAATAAATTTAATAAATAAATGTCCCAATAACGGGATATATTTATAACATAAAATATTCATTAATTATTTATAGTATAGGTATATATATAAATGTACACTTATTAAAAATATCATACAAATATATTTATTTTTTATTTAATAATTTTTTAAAGATTTGACGTATAATGGTAGTTTCATCACTGTTTTGATATCTTTCATAAAATATTACTTCACCTAGAAAATAAACTGTTCTCTTGTGTAATGTTGACAAACATAGGAGTAGATTCAGCAGATGCAAATATATAAATAAAAAAACAGATGGTTCCGTATTTTTCATTTCAATCTATTGTAAAAATGACTTGAAACTTGAAATGATTGAATTTCATTAAAATTAGTTTGATTTCAACTCAATTCAATGGATTCACTGATTCTAGTTCAGATTAAAAGAACGAAAATATTTTTAAGAATACTGAAAACATACTGTCAGTTTAAAACTGTACAGCAAATAATTATAATTTATATTACTAAGATTGCCCAAGTTTTTAAAGAGGACTCTAAATCTTTTGTCTCACTTTTTTATTTATTCGATCTCTTTACTTCTTTTTATCAGTGGTTATCTCTGAGAACAGAAAAATACACATGACTCACAATCAACTTTGCCCAAACTTTTTGTATAATAAATTTGTATATTCGTGACTAAACTTATCATTTTCTTTTCGTGCACAGCTCTTATTATTAGCTCAAGAATAAGAAAAAAAATGAAAATCGCACAATTTCTGAATGCATAATGGGCAGAGTGAGGGCAAATCGTTTGTGGAAGAATATTATAGTGTCTGCACTCAGAGTAACCTTCACCCCTGCCTCGTTTCAGGCAATGGCCATTTCTCTCAAGATGGTCGAGCAACTATTGCAAGTGGTAACTTGAGTGTCAGTTGATGATGAAATAACACAAAATGAAGGGAACACAATAAATCATAAAGAAGAAAGAAGAGATGGAAAGGTTATTTTACACCTCAAGTGGCTCAGTAAAGAAAGAACGAAGTAGATAAATCAGGCTATATATAGGAATTTTATAATTCTTTTGAATCACTTTTATTCTTTAATTTTTTAATTACTTTCATCCTTCTGAATTATTTAAAATTTTTTTTTGAAAAATTTCAGAATAAATAATTATTAGAAAATAAAATTCCCCTGGCATTATGAAATTACTGCACTGAGAAAAATGTCTGGTACGGACAACAATTTTTGTTGTTTCTATAGCAACCAAAAGTTTTGTTGTCCGTACCAGACATTTTTCTCAGTGTGACAATATAAAATTTCCGAAAAATAAGATACCCGACACTGTAAAATTCCCGAAATAAAAAATTCCAGACACTGGAAAATTACCCACCGAAAATTGATGACAATAGAAAATTCTCAATACTAGAAAATTTCATACAATGGAAAATTCCCGAAAAGATTCTAAAAAAGTTTGAAAAATATTTTTTAAATACAAAATTAAAATTTTTTATAATTATTTGTTGATTAAAATAATTTCTTTCGAGAATTTTATATTGTCTGCAATTTTATAATGACTGGAAGTTCATTATATTTCGTAATTATTTATTCGAGAATTTTACAGTGTCGGGAATTAAAATTTTTAGTAGTCTCGTTATATAAAAAGATTCAGAGTTCTCATAATTATTCTTACTGTTTTGATTGTTTTAGTGTTTTTATTGAATACCTTTGAATTCTTTTAAATTCCTACGAATTTCGTTAAATTAATTAGAATTCTTGCAAGTTATTTTCTTTAAACTTCTAACCAAGTCACAAAATGAATATCAACAAAATTCAGCCTGTCGCGAGGAGATAATCTGATAATAATAATTTAATCTCATGACATGTAATCATTAATTCTTTTAATTTTAATGCAGAATGTTTCCAATTAAAGCTCATTAAGTCAGAACTGGAAAAATTAATTTTCTTTTACTTCAAAAATGAAGATAATAGAATTATTTTCCATTGAAATTACAAAAACATTATTTAAATTACAAAATGATGATAATAAAATTAGCAAATGTAAGAAAAGGTTGTTAATTTATGCAAAGAAATAATGGTTTTTTTAAAATAGGTAATTTTCTTATGAAATTAATCGAAAAACGAGTTTATATAGACAGAGATTCAGATGCGATTACTGAACCGGAAAGAGATTGCTTAATTTTCGAACATTGTCCTTCATATTCTTTTTTATGTAATTATTTAATCAGAAAGAATTATCTCAACGCGGTTTGGTTGTTATTTTATACCACTGAGTCGTAAACAAATTACTACATAACGAAATTAAAGATAATGGAAGTATAAGTTCTACATCATGTAAAATATCAAGTAATTATTATCATTTAGATTTACTATTATAACTTGCAGAAATATAAATGATTCTCGCGGCTTTATATTTTTATCACGACTTAAGTTTTACTCAATTTTTGCATCTTTACTGGACCGAATCAATTTTCTTGACGGTTTGGTCACGATTGTGCCACCATTTCAGGTACATTAAATTCTGTTGCACACGATCTGGACGAAGTGAACAGAACGAGACGTGAATTATGTCCCCATTATGCGGTAAAAGTGAAAATCGATGAAAAATATATCGAAACGAAGGCAAAGTCGTGACTCATAACTTGCGGATTCGATGACGTTTATTATTTCTAAAGTTGACCCCAACCCAATAAATTTGCTGTTTTCTGTCAAAATTTTTTTAAAAACGCCCGCCGTGTCGGTAATCTAGATTACTTTTCTGTCAACAGACAATAACTATCTCAAAAGAGAGTATTCTCGATTCTGGCTACATTGCCAACTGCAGGTAAGATAGGTCTCTACATTACTGTCAGTCGGTAACTACTTACCCACTGATGATATTGATTAAAAAAATTAATCTGATTGAAAATTTATTTTATTTATAATCATATTTTTATATCTTTTAAGAAGACACTTATTCAAACGTAAGTTCTAAATTTACTTATTACATAAATTCAGTAAAACTAAATTTTAAAAATTGTTTTTTATTCAAAAATGGTTTCTCAAGTTATATAGAAAAGATTTCTTATAGTATACAAAAAAAAATTCGTACATCTTATTCAATTTAGTTTTACATCTCATTGAAATTCTCTTGGTATTTTCACTTGAGTCTGTTTTATTTCTCACTATAGCCTTGTACTATGTACGAGGACTGATTTACAACAAAATTTTTTTCAAAATGTGAGCATACGTGTAAAGTATTTAAAAGGTTTTACGGCACTAAAAAAAGTACTGATAAAATAAACAGTAAATATAGAATATATATTTAAAAATTTACGAACAATGCAAAAAGTTTTAATTTTTGAAAGGTCAAATTTATTCAATTATGTATCTAATTTTGCATAATAAAAAATAATTTATAATTCAGTATTTTTATTTTTCGTCAATTTTTAGTATTTCATATATCTTCAGTTAATTCCATTTTGTAGCAAATGTTGCAAATATACGAAAAACTTTCACTATATAGATAAAATACAAATGTTTTTTAGAAATGTTTAAATACTTTCTCTCTGAATTCCAATAAGTGTATTAAAGTTTTTAATTTGAAATCAATATTTTTTTTAAACAAAAATATTTTTTAAATATTCGACGTATGTAGTATTAATATATTTACATAAATAATATTTTTTTGTTAAAAAATTTTCTTTTCAATGCAATCTACCTATATGTTAATTTAGAAGTAAAAAAGATCGTTATATATTAAATAAGAACACCAGTAGAAAACAGGATTCTGTTTTATCAATAACTTTATTGCTTAGTTTTACGTATGCAGCGTACATTAGTGTAAGGTGTGGTTGCAGTAATGTAGGGGACAAAATCAGTAGAACTAGAAGCCTAGAAATTATTTTGTTGATTTTTTTTTTATGTCGACGCTTTATAGAATAAATTATAAGCAACGTCCGTATAATTGTCATGCAATACCGCAAAAATTCAAAAAATAAAATGATAAGATCATTTGAATAAATATAAATAATTAAAATAATGAAATCAAACACGCAATTATTTATTTCAAATACTGTTTACATGTGTAAATTTTTTTTAAAAGAAACAACTGAATATACCAGAGTCTTTTTCCATCTAATCCATGTAATCAACGCAGAAATAAAATCAACTTTACATATAATCTTCTCTCTAAATCTGAACCAACGAAAACCCTACCAAATTTCTCTGATGTGGTATAGGGTTTTCACTGGTTCAGATTTAGAGACTTGAGATGTGGTGGATTTATCTCATTCGTAGTTAAATTTCTTCGAAAAATAGGACCAAATAACTTCACAGGCGAAGCTGATTGTAGCGCAGGAATAACCAAAAACAAGTACACACATCACTTGTCTCTCTAACTGCACCGATTCAGCTTCTCTTTCCGCACAATCTCCAGCTACATCGATACTACCAGAGGTTTGATTGACTCGCTCTTTCTTCCATTTTTTGGTGACTCCAGACTGAACTAATCTGAACAATTCTTTATTGAAGCGTTCAATATATGGAGACCTTGCTTCCATGATGATTCCGCTAGGAATTTTCGAGAGTGGATCTTCCAAAACCTTTAAACGAGGTCGTCCACATTTATCCCTATTGTTCTGAATTAAGATCTCTGCCATGTCCGATCGAGTTATGCATGCCACGTTCATCTTCTTTACCAAACGTCTGAAACATTCTTGGCTCATGCCATTTACTTTCGTCGCTTTTTCTAGCAAAAGACGACCACTTCCATTACTGTTTTTGACTAGTGAAGAGTAATACATCTTAGATACAATAGGCTCCAAACTGGAATTCAACAAATCGGTGGTAGTTTTCAACTCAGGCTCAGTTTCCATGCGAAGGCTCACATCTGTTAAAGCTGTATAGATAACAGATGAATGAAACATGCAGGTGAACAACATCGCACCAAAGAGAATTCTTTCAGCCGTTTGTCGAGGCTCATATGGCGTTGATGTTCCCAATACAATCCGTACTATCCGTAGGAGCTTCCAGTTACGACTCTGAATGGGTAGGATCCAAGTGATAAGCCATGTTGACAGGAACACTCCAACAAGTATGAAAAGATTTGCAATTTTCCATATGCTCAAGACGAAAATGGATTTCTTGGCAAAAATCGGCACTACAACCACAACGCTGAAAAGCCCCATGCTTAAACTCCAGGCATAAAGAGGCTCTTCGCAATGATCCACTATTCCAACTTTAGTACCGACATACTGAATCTTGTTATTCATCAAACCATGCTGAATAAAAGATTTGTTGCTTTTCTGACAGCTTCCAACACCCCAAGGGTCTGCTTTTGGTGTAACCCAATCCACTTTGTAGTTCAATCTTTTGGAAATCGCTTTTGATAGTTTGATATCTTGCCCGTCTAGTTTAGTAACATGCCCTGTGGCGTTACGCTTGATGGAAACAAAAGGAGGGTACTGGATTAAAGCTACCTTCATTGTTAAGCCCTGTAAGTTATGTGTCTTTTCGGGAAACCAGTCAGTCATTCTCGAGTGCTTAAATTTGTCGTACCTGTTTGTGAACGGATTAAACTGATGAAGTGTTACAATCTCTGGTGCCATGTTAGAGAAGTAATCATTTCTTCTGGGTTTTCCAAGTTCCAAGATTGTGACATCTAGGAACTGATTGGACCACATGCGCTTCAGGATTCCCAGATAAGCGAATCTTTCTTCTTCTTCTTGCAGGATAATCAAGCACCTTGGGCGTGTGCTTGCTACAGAAACTTGGCTAACACACGTAAGTGTTTGATTCAGCTGTGACATACTTCCACTTACAATTGATGAGTGGATAATGACGATCATTGTTGATCGATGATTGTAGACCGATGTTGATTGACTCAGCTCATGAGGTTTTTCAGTTATTGTCTCCTGGAAACCAATCTTCATTGTTGGAACTTTTCTTGAAATTCCTTGAACGATGTCCTCCACTTTCAGAACCTCATTCCTGGCACTTAATCCATCGAAGAGTAGTAGCACTTGGTATACTTGGACGTTATCTTGCCTTATGTATTTCACCAAACTGTTTACCCATCTTGAAGTTATTTCTAAACCAGGTGTGATGCATAGTCCCAAAATGAAGAAATACGCAAGTATCCTCATTTTTGTAGACTGATCAATTTTATAGATCAATTTTACGAGACACGTCTACTCACTCTGACTACTGAATTACTTCTGAAAGTTTTTTAATATTTTTTCATACATAGTGAAATGAAATCCTCTTTTTATCTAACTAATTTTTTTCCTATTCCATATACTTCAATTATTTTTCTATATATCTTCCTTGCTTCTACTGATATTAATTTTGATAAGTTCGTATAGATTATTGGATTAGATAAAATGTTTACTTTAATGACATGTGTTACTTACCATATGATCAGATAAACCAATTTTTACTTTTTCAAAAAAAAACTGGGTTATCTAAATTTGCTCACATAGTAAGTAACACGTGTCCTTAAACAATTAACAACAATACAACTGCCAAAGTAATCAATTTTGAAATCAATTTAACTATTACTTTTTAAATCTAAAATAGATGCAGTAATTATTTAGTTACAATCTAAGGAAAGATTTTTTTTTATAAATATATCACATATTATTTTTGAAACTTCGTTGAGTTTAAAAAGACACATTATGTAATTGTTATTCATATAAAATTGAAATTAAAAAAAAATCTTAAGTACATTTTTTAGGAAAAATGAAATAAAATATTATAAATTATAACATTTATATAAAAATACTTAAAGTAAATGCACTGAATGCATTCGTGACTGCAACTTACAATTTGGAGAAAAAACCTCTATGCTAGAGGATAAGGTCGGAAGAAATTATTCCTTCAGTTTTTTACAACTGCAAAAGTCACGTACGAATATGAAAATATCACCATGAAAATAGAATATTGATTTTTGTTGCTGTTAAAGCATTAATATAAAACAACTAAAAAGCTTCTGCATTACCTTTCGTTGCAGGTTTTGAAATATCCAATAGTCCTTTATAGAAGATAACAAAAAATGTTTTAATGACGTATATTATTATTATTATTATTATTATTATTATTATTATTATTATTATTATTATTATTATTATTCGGATAGGACAATCACAATTCAGTGTGACCTTGTTTTTTATTATGATCAATAAAGCTGTCTAATTATGTTTTGAAACACCTAAACTGATTTGATACATTAAATTTCATCCCAAATTTCATCTAATTTAGCGAATAATTTTATTACCGAAATTAAATTATAAATTTTCAGAACTTCAGTTACGTGTAATTACAAAAATTTTATTATTTTTACCTTGAGTAAAAAATATTTGACTAATATCAGCGTTAATCTAATTATCACATAACATAAATTTTAACAGTTCTAGAAATTCTTGCATAATTCCAGTTACAGTAAAAAATTTTAGGTCCTACAATAAAAACAGCCTACAAACGTTTTGACAACTCATTTTTTAGTGTATCTTTAAAAATGAAGATCTTTAGTGGAAGTTTACTTGTTACATTCGTAGTTTTGCTGAATTCTATTCGTAAGTAATTCGAATATCAATTTTCACAAATTGTCAACAATTCTTTTTTCACCTATTTAGGATTTATTTACCTATTTCACCTTTTGAGAATTTGGCATATTTTTATATAAAAAAAAATGATTACGTACATTTGTGTACCATTTTATAAATTTGAATACTTTGTATTAATTTTTTATTATTTTAATTATGAATAAGTTGTAGCTATGCAATTGTGCAAAATTGTTATTGATAAAAAATTGAAAGCTATTTTTCTTGTTTTAGATTTGAGTTCTCAGAAGAATAATATTGTGAAACTATCATCTCGACAAGTGCCAAGGGGTCAAGAGACAACATTACCAAATGGCAGTACTTATATTTCAAACGGAGATGCACCGATTCATATAGAGATTGATCTTAACACTGAAATTGCATATATTCAGCAGGGTGGTATTCGTTCTACAGTGGGACCTATTAAACATCTTGCTCCAAGTCGACACCCATCAAGTTCTAGGCATCAGCATGGCTAGACACCACCAGTGCAAAAACAATTTATGAAATTATATTTTACATGAAAATTTTATACTTGAGATACTTGAATAAAGACATTATTCACTGAAAATTACTTTTTTCTATTGCACGAAGAAAAAATTATTAAAAGCGCATATAATGAGACAAACTTTTTTTCCTCGGAAGGTATAATATCTAGGATAATGTGCATCAATGAAAAAAAGAAATTATCTGGGGGCGCAAGTGATTCCGGCCCTCTTGGATATCGAAAACAGAAAATCGAAATAGATTGTTAATCTATTTAAAAATATTATTAATCTATAAAATTTGTACTTTTAAACCTCGAGCTATTTCAATGTAGGAGAAGGATGTCAAGTGGATGCCCAAGGATGATGAACAATCCAAGCAGAAGATAAGGATTATTGATAAGGAAGGAAGGACAATAATAAATAATTTTCAAAACTGAGTCGTTAGGAAAAGTTAATAAAAACATTTGGACCCTTACAAGAAATAAGGAATTCGATCCTGGAAGATCCCAGTGTTGTATTTAATATCGTCTTCCAATAAAAAGCAATTTCCAATTGGTTTCAAAAAAATATTTTCTATAAAAAGAGAGATATCATAAAAAAACTGTTTTTGTGTCTGAACTTTAGGGGAATTTTAAACTCATCAAAGTTTTTACCCACAGATAAAAAAATATGTATTTTAGACTATTTATTTGTCCTCTGCAACTAGCGAAGTTTCATTGAAACCGATACTTTGATATATGTCCTTGATAGAGTATATGTCATCAGTATTATATGATCTTCATACACATGTTTGAATTTTTATTATCTTGTCGAAAAATAACTAATAAATTAACATTATCTCTAACTAAATGTTTAGGAATACGAGCATAAGTCTGACGTAGATCAAAATAGTCAAATCATCTACCCATGCACAACAAGGCTCTAACTTTGTCTTATTTTTTGCAAACATAATAATAAATTTGCTTCCTCATAAAGGAAGCATTAACGATTTTCAAAATAAAAAATAATCATAATTTTCTTAAAATTCTATAAAATTCATTGATCATACAGGTCAATCGATTCGTTTCGACGATAGGAATCTTTCTTTCCCTTACATAATCTTTGAATTTTTATTATTTGAGAAGTTATAGTCGAAAAATCAATTTTACAAAAATTCAAAATCTACATAAAAATTTTAAAATTCATTATTTTGAAAAATCCTTAGGCACGTTTTGAGATATTAGTGGTTCCAATATACCCTACAAATTTCATCAATTTATCTACAACTGTCTTTAAGTTAATAGGGCGACAAAAATGGAGACATCCATACACACACACATTCACACATCCACACATACAAACATCCGGACAATTGATTAGAATGTTGTATTAGACATTTATCACATGAGGAAAGTTTAATTAAACGATTTTAAAAATATTAGAAAATGTATCGAAAACCAAGCGTCCCCTATGAGGAAGCAAAAATTGTTGCAACAATGTTAACAGGCCAATATGATTTCTGGAAAGTACAGCATTCTTCAAACGATGCACGTCACAATTTTACAAATTTTATTACTTTATTCTTCAATAAAAAATATATAACTGCGCTAATCTAATCTTCAACGAATATTAATTTTCACAGTTCTAGATACTTCTGGATGATTCTACCTACAATGAAAAATTCTGGGCACTATATAAAAATCGTCCACAAACTTCTTGAGAACTCATTTTTTAATCTATCTTTAAAAATGAAGATCTTTATTGTCAGTTTATTACTCCTTACACTCGTCGTTTTGGTGAATTCTAGTCGTAAGTTATTTGAATATCAATCTTCGCTCGCAGATTGTCAATAATTAATCTTTTTTCATCCATTTTGAATTTATTTACCTACACTCATCTCCCGATCGAGGGCACCGCTCGGGGGTCGAGTGCCCTCGATCATACACTCAGAACAGGTGTATGTAGACTTTAAGATTCGCTAATTCTTATACTACGCAGGCTACGCAGTACGGCGCTGACTTCAAGGTCACTTTGAGCGCCGGCACTTCAGTGGTGGCTCGGGGGGAACGTAGAATCAGCGAAGCGTGAAAAGTGCCCTCGATCGAAGTGCCTTCGATTGGGAGATGAGTGTATTTCACTTTTGAGATTTTGGTATTTAAAGCTGGGATTTTGTAATTGTCACGGTAATTGTGAAAAATTTTAATTGTTAAAAAGTTGAAAGCTATTTTTTTTTGTTTTAGCATTTAGGTCACAGCTGAACCATATGGTGCAACTAGCCTATCGACGAGTGCCAAGGGGTCAGAAGACAATTTTACCAAATGGAAAAAGTTATATTTCAAACGGAGATGAACCAATTCAGATAAAGCTTGACCTTGACACTGAAATTGCATATGTTGTCCAGGGTGATGATCGTTCTGTAGTGGAGCCTATTGAACATCTTGCTCCGCACCAACCAGATCCTGAATCAAATCATAGGTTTATTCCAATACCACGAAAAATACGTTCTCACTTCTATTTCTACTAAAAAAAACAATTTAGGCATGAAAATGTAAGATACTTGAATAAAGACACTATTCACTGAAAATTACTTTCGTCTGTTACACGAAACAAAAATAATTGAACGTATGATCTAGGACAATGGCAATTTATTTTTTGTACTGTATTTAATATCGTCTTTCAATGACAAGTAATTTCAAATTGGTTTCAACAAAAATTTTGCTTAGAAACGGAGATACCGTAAAAAAACTGTTTTTGAGGTTGACCTTTGGGGGTGATTTTATCTCCTTCAAAGTATTTATCTACAGATAAAAGAATAATAATAATATTGTATATATATATTTATGTGGAATTCTACAAATGTTATTACTTTTAAAATAAGAAAATATATGACTGTCTGTGCCAATCTAATCTTCACAGAACATAAACTTTCACAGTTTTTGAGAGTTCTGCATGTTTCCACCTATACAATGAAAAATTCTGGGCACTATATAAAAATCGTCCACAAACTTCTTGAGAACTAATTTTTTAGTCTATCTTTAAAAATGAAGATCTTTATTGTAAGTTTATTACTCCTTACATTCGTAGTTTTGCTGAATTCTATTCGTAAGTTAGTCAAATATCAATCATTATAATTGTCATTCATATTTTTTTCACCTATTCTGGATTCATTTACCTATATAATTATATAGTTGTGGCTATGTAATTATGAAAAATTGTAATTGTTAAAAAGTTGAAAGCTATTTTTCTTGTTTTAGAATTGAGTTCCCAGGAGAATAATATTGTGAGAATGTCGAATCGACAAGTGCCAAGGGGTGAAAGGACAATATTACCAAATGGCAGAGTTTATATTTCAAACGGAGATGAACCAATTCAGATACAGCTTGATCTTAACACTGAAATTGCATATATTCAGCAGGGTGGTTTTCATTATACACTGGCACCTATTAAGCATCTTGCTCCAAATCTACGGCCATCAAGTTCTAGGCATCAGAATGACTAGACACCATCACAATCACGTTGTCACTAGTGATATCTGGTGACATCATCCGGTGCAAAAGTAATTTATGAAATTATGTTTTACATGAAGATTGTATACTTGAGATAGCTAATTGTTTTTTAATGGAACTTGAACTCGATACTTTCCGTTGTACTCTTTAATAACATCGATCTTGCGAAATGTCAATTAGTTAGTTCTTCTATTCTTCGGCTTTCAGGTGGAATTTATTATTCGAGATTCATCGTTATTTCTTTAAACAAATACGTGGCCCATTATAATAAATATTTATAAACATTCATTTCTAAAATACTGCATGTTATGTATATGAAAAATAAAATTATTTATTCAAAAGACATAAATTTTGAAATTCATGATAGTGTTCACAAATTATATATGAATTTTTTACTGACAAGATAAGATAAAAGATTTTGTAGACAAACAAAAAAAAAATATTCATCTCGTTTTTATTCATTTATTTTATTAATAGTACTATCGTTTATTAATTTCCTGGTTTTTTTTACCTATCATTTTAGTTATTTATGTATCAATAAATCTTGTGCAGTCTGGTTTTTCATTTTTCGTAATTTATTTTTCTGTAGCTTTGTTGGCGGAGTGTTATATCTGATTTCGTTAAAGCTACTTATACCCACGTATTTTAACGAGCTGATATTTTCAATTATATTTACAAAAAAAAAAAGAAAACCGATTTTAAAAATAACATTTTTTAATATTATTTTAAAAACGGTTCGTCTGAGGAAAAAAATTTTTCAACAAAAGTTCTATAGTTTGAAAAATACATCTTTTAACTATTAAACATTTTCATTATTCATTCATATCAATTATTAAACATTTTTATTGTGGGTTCTAAGTTAGGATCTTTTTTATTAGAATTTATACTTTAAGCCTTAAATTTTGGAGATTTATTTTAAGGCCCTATATGATAGAACTTGTATTTTAACCCTTTTATTTTTGGTCCTACTTTAAACACTGTATTATGGGCCCAATTTTTGGGTCTTAAGTTAGGATCTTTTTATCGTTACTTATATTATGAACCTTATATTTTTGGACCTAATTTTGTATCCTTAATTTTGAACTTATTTTATTGGGCCTTACATATTTTGTATATGTATGTAAAATTTACATATTTTGACGAGCTGATATTTTCAATGATATCTTCAAGGTCAAAATCTGAAAAACCGATTTTAGCAAAAATTACTTTTGACTTACTTT
Source organism: Synergus japonicus (assembly GCA_900474275.1). Classification (NCBI taxonomy): domain Eukaryota; kingdom Metazoa; phylum Arthropoda; class Insecta; order Hymenoptera; family Cynipidae; genus Synergus; species Synergus japonicus. The sequence continues at coordinate 7,232 of UCOH01009311.1, read as the reverse complement.
CATATATGATAAGTAAGACTCCAATCTGGTTTCATATAAAATTAATTGCTTTACGTAATAATCCACCCACGTTAAATTTAAACATTTGACGGTCTGAGCTTTCATATTATATTATAAAAGCTGATAATTTCTGACGCCACTTTCAGTTCCATAATCGACATGCAAATGATTAATATTTTTCTGCTTTTGGCAGGTTTTAGTCTTGCATTTGCAACTATTTTTCCTCGAAAAGGTAAATATTGACTAAGATAAAACATTTATTTAATTTATATTATTTCCGATTTTCTATTGGAGAACATTAATTTTTGTGTGTATAACTTTTCATTAACAAGTTTTATGTATAAACAAGAATATAGAGCAAAAGAGGAAAATTGAAATCGAACTTTATTGCAATATTTATTAAGTGCAGTTTCTGTTTAAATTCCTTTTTTACTGTTTTCTAGAACACAAAAAAAAGTTTCTTGGATGGGTCGAGGAAAATGAAATTGTACCTTTCATGGCAAGTATCTATATATATATATATATATCAAATACAATGTGAACAAATTAAATTATGTAATTAATCATCGTTTACTTTATTAATGAAAAAAATAAAATTATTGAATTTAAAAGTTTCCGAAATCCAAAATCGAATTGTATAAATTTCTATTTCTACAAATAAAGAATTATAAAAAAAATTTATTAGATTATTCCAAGTTTGGAAACTTTTTCAACTTGCCGAAAATATATTTATACAAGAATTTATATAATTATATTTTTTAAGTTATATGTTTTCGCTGATTGCAGGCCTTTATAACATCAAGTGAATTTTGTAAACATTACCATCCAAATGCCGGTGGAGCTTTAATATCTTCCCGCTTTGTGATAACATCAGCAGCATATATTCACGAATGGTTTTTTTGTTTATTTTAATTAATTAATTAATTGAATAAAAAATTTAATTCTTTTGGATTAACAAAGTAATTTTTAATTTATAATTTTCAGCAAAGGAATACTTACAGTTAAATTCGGAATACGGAATGCTGCCAAAGCCAAAGCTCAGGACGCTTATAAAGCAAAGAAAATTTACTACAATAGTCAAAATTTTGATATTCGAGAACATTACAATGACATCGGATTAATTGAGGTATATTTAAAAATTATATCAAATTTTTTTTCAGCAAAAGATTAGGGAATTCATTTATCTATATTATGATTATTTTGGGCCTTGTATTAATTGGAAATTATTTTTTGGTCCAAAAGGGCCTTATTTTTAGGTCCTTTATTTTTCGACCTTGCAATTTTCATATTTTATATTTCTGGTTTTATAGAAATATATTGAACTTCATACTTTGGACCTTATTTTGTCATATTATTTTGCCTTTTATTTTTGGCCTTATTTTTGTGTACTAAATATGTGACTTATCGTTTTGGGTATTATTTTGGTGTCCAAGATTTAGTATTTTAGGTATTTTATAGGTATTTTCGGCATTTGAGATATTTTATATTTTTGTATCATCTTTTGGGGCCTTATATTCAGGTTCTATATTAGGATTTTATATTTTATTCATCACGATTTTCCACTGTTAAATAAAATAGAAATAAAACTTAATTTTTCAGTTAGAGGAAAGTGTAATATTCACAGACTTAGTTCAGCCAATATCTTTACTGTCATTAAATGATATGATTGACGATCGTTTTGCCGACCTGACAATTTACGGATACGGAAGAAGGAGGGAGGTTCGTCATATTTATCTGATTTTTTTACGGGCCTTATTTTTGGGACTTATATTTTGGACTTTATGATTTTGCGCCTATTAATTTAGTTTATGTTTTCGTTAATCAAGTTATATTTATAATTTTTGGTTTTAGAAACATTTTTTAAGGTACACCAACGGTATTTTAATGCACCGCTCGTTGAAATTAGACACCACTTTAACTGAGCTCCAATCACAGAGACTCATTTTTTTGAACAAACTAAATCAGACTTACACTTGCTGGGGTGATTCTGGAGATCCTATAATCATGAAAGGAAAATTAGTTGGACTTGTAAACATTATTCTTGGATGTGAAGACGATCTCTATCCAAGCATGTTTACAGGAATTGCCCACTACTACCACTGGATTATAAATATTGTAGGCGTAAATGAGATGCGAAATGCCAAAAATTATTACCGAATTCATCACTTTCTATCCTGAATAAATTTTGTTTATTTCTAATTTTTTATTTGAAATTTTCTGGATTTTTGTACAATTTTAGGGATCTCATAGAAAACACATTTTTTGTCTTTATAAACATGAACATAATTGAAAAATCTAACAGCAAAAATTACATATGAATATGTACCTACTGCGAAAACAAGTTTTAATAATTTAATAATTTAAGTAAAAATGTTGTTGCTCAACCGGATTTCCCGAAAATGTAACATATATAGTTTTATCAAATTAAAACTTGTCACTGACCATGAACTGATTTATTCATTCTTCTAATCATTCTAATTAAGCGATAGCTGTATCTTCTATCCGCCATAACACAAATTTCCGGACTACTTTTTTTTTCAAATAAAAGCACTTACTTCACAGTTTTTCTCTAAACATGAAGCTAACTATCGTTCTCTTGTTGCTTCCCCTCAGAATTTTCGCTATTATAGGTATTTACACTTTTCATGTATTTATTTGTTTATTTACAATTTTTATTTATTTATTTATTTAATTTATTAATTTCTTTATTAAAAGTAATTTAGAATTGTCTTAGTTTTTACTATATTATTTTCCATGTTATTATTATTACTTACCATATTATTTAATTAAAGTATACAAATAATTCTATATTTTTATGTTAATTAAGACTGTTAAATCTAAAAGCTTTTTTCCAACTTTTTAAATATTTGTTTGCCATTTTGTTATTTCCTTTTTTTTCTAATATATTCTTCATATTTTTAGATTGGACAATCGATAGAATTGGAATTGCTTCTCAGGGTAATTATTACGAAAACAAATTTACTTTGAAAAAATGGGCTAATATTTTTGGTTTTATTTTTTTGTATTTATTTAGTATTTTTCTATATTTTTGATATTTTTAGAATGGAGCACAACCAACATAACTGGATCTGGTGCTAAACGTGTATACCAGGGACGAGAAGTAAATATATACTCAGCACCTTATATGGTTAGTGATTATATATTTCTATTCATAAATTCTTAACTAAAATATTAATTTTTTTGATGAATTTACTGATTAAATTCTTAATTTTTTCAAGTAAAAAAATAAGCTCAAAATCCTTATTATTTTAGGCTCTTGTATATGCCGACGATACAATCTATGAACTTCCATTTTGTAGCGCAGTCATCATCACGACCCGCCATCTTATTTCAACAGCATATTTTTTCAAAAGACAGTAAGTATATAATTATATTTTTTGTAACTTAATACAAGGAGATAGACTTGTATCAACAAAAAATTGTGTCAATGTTATTATGCCTCCAGATAAGCTGCAAGTTGTACTTAAAATTTAGCAGCGATTTGCATTGACTTTTTAGCAACTTTGCATTACTTCTGCAGGCATTCTTTAGCAACCTGCTTGTGCCAAATTTGCAAAAACTTACTTACTCAATACAATAATTTTGCATACAACGTTGCTATTAGGGCAGTTCGAAGAAATGTTTACATATTTCCAAAATTGAATACCAAAACATTTATTTTCGATGTTTTCTGTTTTCTTAGCGAACACAAGGACTTTAAGGTCATAGCTGGGTATACGAGCCCATATCCAATTATTGGTCAAACTTCCTATGAAGTTAAAAAAGTTTACATACATGAGCGTTATTTTCTTTCTGAAATATACAATGACATCGCCCTTCTTGAGGTACGTTTGAAATAAATTATTTCATAAAGTTCGGTGGTGAAAAATAGCGTAAAGGGGATAAAGAAGAATGTAAAAGGGGTGAAAATGGAGTCAATAAATAATAAAGAAATGAAAAAAATAGAAAGAGAAATTTAAATATGTATAAATATATTTTAACTGAAGATAAATCATGCGCAATATTTATTTTTCAGCTAAGGGACCTTTTACCCCTTTCGCCAAGAATTAAATTGATCAAATTGGCGACTCTTAATGAAACGATATATACTCCAGTGAATATGAGAATTATGGGCTTTGGACTACAAACTGTAAGTTTCAGTTAATTAAAATTGAATAATGTGATAAAACTTTAAAAATATTCTAGATTAGGTGTGCCAAATTAAATTTGAAAAAAAAAATTGTAAAAAAATCACCCTAATGTATATATTATATATTATTAAATTATTTTATTCTCAGTTTATTACCACAATTATTTCCAGAATGGAAGGATGGGTCGGCTAGTGGAAAAAGAAATAAATATAGTAAATCACAATACCATCAATTTCACCGATCGTGTTATTGTGATAAAGGAAGATTCTTTTAGAAATTGCTATGGAGATTCTGGAAGTTCAGGAGTCGTCAACGGAAATTTGACGGCATTGATGATTTTCCAGAGCGATTGTAACGGAGATATGCCTAAATTTTTCACGGGAATTCCATATTACTATGAGTGGATAAAAAATTATGTTGGCGCTCAACGCTTGGAAAAGTATCCAGACCTTAACTAAGAAATTTCTCTGTATATTTATCAAATTGAAATAGTATTTAATTAATTACATGGTAGTACAAAATTAATTTTAATTTATTCTCTTCGTGTGTTCAGATTGATAGTTATAAACTTAGATAGTTCGTTTTAGGTTTTAACATTTTAAAATTTATGTCATTCCCTATTGAAATATATACATTCATTGATTTTAACAAGAAGGTGCTTAAAATTAAATTGGTTTACATTTATACAATATCAAACTCGAAGCACAAAGTGATTGTATTTCATAAATTTTAATTAAACTAATTTTAAAATTTCAAACTTAGAAAAAGGGGAATTGGATTTAGGAAAAGGGATTGTTTAAAGATTTCGAAAATCATGTACAATTATGTGCATTTAGAGTGATTTATGGTAAAGCAGCAGCAACATTTATTTATTGAACAAATTCAGGAACATAAAGAACACAACATTCTTTTACTGTGAATCAAAATTAAGTATGTTATCATTATATAAGAGTCATATAAAGTCACGCATATAGTAATAGTACCTTTTGTTTAACGCAATGATAAACCTTAAAACATTGTGCCTTGTACATTTGTATTATATCTAATCGAGGCATATTGTTATAATATGCATTTCGAATCACCATCATGTGACTTTAGGTTTCATTATGTGTCACTTTGCGGAAGTGTAAAGAAAATAGTTTTCTTTAGCATTAAATATGCGGAAATTTATCGATTGTTCTCGGACACATGCAGTGATTATAGTCCATTGGTTACAATGTATAAATAACCATTACATCAACACCAAAACCAAATAACCATGGATCGAAATTCAAGCTCTGTATTGAAGGGACTAAGCCGAAAATTGAAGAAAAAATAGCTGCAATACCAACAGAGAAGACAATTCTCCAGACAATGCTTCTTTTGATTACCAGTGTTTGATTCCAGGTTTTTGCCATAAAGCGACCTTCAACCCACTCCAAAGACTAGAATATGTCAACCATTAGAGTGGTCAGGACCAAAATCATTTTAAAAATATACACTTCCTCGTGAGAAGAAGGCTACAAACCCTTGGATACGTGTTTCGGCGTACTGTATCAGCAGTTCACAAATGAAAACCAGAATCGAAAGAGAAAATCCGAAAGCGATGAAGAAAAACACCGGCGTACGAACATCACCTTGCTCAAATTTTTTTTCCCTTTCGCATGGATTTGACTTCCTAGCAGCAGGCGAAAACTGCTTCTCCCAGTGATAAATTAGACCAGACTCTATCAACCTTTGTATAATTGGATCAACTCCCCTTATGAACGGTGATTTCGGTTCGAAGTAAATACTTTTCAGCCCAGAAAACACACATTCCTTCATGATTTTCATCCGAGTATTATTCTGTGAATCGTTCTGTTCCCTCATTGCAATTAACGCCGTCGATTTTCTAAGAATGCAAGCAACATTCTTCCCTTGCCTGAGCATATCAATGCATTCTTCATGTCCCGGAACAATTCTAGATTTGCTTGCTAATGCTTCCAACACGGAGTCATTCAGTTGCATCATGTAAGTCCGAATGTTCGGTAACATCAGTGGAATAAGATTTGTCCTGTTCAATTCGTCCAATGTGTTAACTGGCAAATCAGGCTTCTTGGTAAGTTGCGTGTCCGTTAGCAATGCGAAGATATTGGAAGAGAATATGGAAAAGGTCAAAAGAATCGAAACAAAGGCAATTCTTTCCGATAATTTCGAAGGTTCACGCGGTACTGAGAATCCTAAAGTTTCTCGGAGAATATCGAACCAATACCAAAGATCTTTATCGAACTTCAAGCAGATCGTCATCAGCCAGATCATTAGAATCAGTAAAACGAAGTAAAACCACTTGACCGTGAGCGATACGCCATCAATTTTGGCAGATAAAGTTGGTATCAAAACACAGATTGGAGTGGATCCACTACTTTTACTTGCAATACTTTGCTCCTCGCAATTAGGAGCCACTCCGCCCTGATTTGTAATGAACCGAATTGTATTGTTTGCAGCTAGATTGACAAGTCCAGTTCGTTTGCTTTCCTGATGACAATCACTGTCACCATACCTTTCGATTTGAGATGGTACTTCCGATATTCTGAAGTTCATCTTTTGCGAAATGGCTTTCGCAATCAGAGCATCAGGTCCAGAAACATCAATTGGATGTCCAGTAGAGTTGCGTTTTACATAGACATTCGGGGGAAAGTGGAACGATCCTACCTTCATCTCAAATCCATTTAAATCCAAGAGTTTATTCGGAAAGAGTTTTGTTTTCTTTGTGTACTTCTCTGTTGTGTAGATTCCAGTGAAGGGATTGAAATGATGCACGGTGGTGATTAATCGATGATTTCCAAGCAACCCGTTTCTGAGTGTTTCCACAACCTCAAGAATTGTGAAGTCAAGGAAGTAGTTAGACCACATGTAGTGGAATAACATTCTGTAATTAAGAATGGGTTTTCCTCCCTCGGGTATGGCAATCATCAAACATTTGGTTCGAACTTTTTTTGCGAATAACTGATCGAGAAATTGGAGTGTGTCAGCATTTTTTGAGTTTTGTAGATTGTTTTGCGTCAATTGAATCACGATGAAGAGCTTTTCCAAACTTTGGCGGAATAATCCTTGGATTAGAGC